>PVJS01034517.1:0-21535 GCA_004027185.1 Glis glis | reverse complement strand
TGAGGGAGTTGGGAGGGGGGTGGAGGGAAACACACTATAGCACATGATGTACATACACAAACCTATAAGACTCAATCACTATCCGGAGCATGAAAGGGAGGGAAGGGGGAGGGAATAGGGTGGGATTGGAGGGAGGGCTAAATGTGCAATGTGTGCATGTATGATGTTCATACCCTGACATATATCAAAATGTATAATTGCAATGCACCAATAAATGAACATAAAAAATAAATAAATAAATAAAGTGGGTTCCAAATCCACGTTGAGGATTCTAGAGAATTGGTGTTTTCTCCTTGCTGAGTGATTCACTCTGCTTCTCCTGGAAGCTCCCATTGAAATACATAATTAACAAGCTCAGGGGAAAGAAAGTGAGAAGAGAGCAGGGAAGAGCTTAGCATGTGTGGCTATGGACTAGGAGCAAAACAATGTAACTTGCCTTTCAAATACACAACTCTGAGAGGAAAAGGTGGCAATTCTAATTCATGGTGGGAGCAAGGTGGCCAGGCTACTTCTGGAGAGAGTCACATCTCCCCAGCCTTCTTGTCTACCATGTTTGATGAGCTCTCATTTGGAAGTCATTCTTGAACTGAAAACATATGGAAGATTTTCTTCCTGTTCAAGATGGGAACCTGTAAAAGATATTGATGGATACAAACAACAATTTGCATTCAAAACACCTTTATTCATTCAAGGATTGAAATCCCCTTTGAAGCGTGATTGTACCCAGTCCTCAGAGATAACAAGATACTTATCAAAATTATCTTCATTTTCAAAATGCTAAAACTGAGTCCATAAAGTCAAATATCAGCTTTAGTTGAATAGAACTGCAACTCAATTTCATTTTTTCATATATGTAATTACTGTAATTATTATCATTCGATGGCATTTCTGGTGCCAACATGGCCCACGGTGCAGAATTCAGCCAGCGTCTGAAATGCAGCCAACAGTGAGGGCGACAATGTTTAATAAAAAATAATCCTATGACAGCAGCACTCCCTTGTGAAAGCCTCAAAATAAATTCCAATATTATTCATAATGGAAATAAATTACAGAATCTAAGGTACAAAATTATTTCCATGGCTGCTTCAATAAATATGCACAAATGCCTTGCCAACTTCTGACTGTTCATCCTACAGGTGTCCAAAGAGGTGGTTTTAAAAGAATAACCATTATCTGTCCCTATGAAAGACAATAAGCAGGTATTATCAAGTTCTAAAAAGAACATGCTCAATTTCAAATCTTCTAAAACCCTCTGATCACATTTACCTACTTTCTTAATTAGTAGGTATTTGTCACCTTGAAAAAATTTCTCGCTGTTCTAATTTTATAGCCAATGATACACATATATAAAGAGGTAGAGATAGATATCTATGCCATCTATCTCACCAACTAGACTGTTAAGTTGCTTACAGATCCTAACTCCAGTCAGAGTCTTCCTGTATGTATTAGTTTGCTTGACCACAAAGTAGCACAGACGAGGTGGCTTAAACAACAGAAATGTATTTTATCACAGTTTTAGAGACTAGAAGTCCGAGATCGATGGCAGGTTTGGTTTCTTCTGAGATCTCTTTCCTTGGGTTGAAGATGCCTTCTCACCATGACCCCATGTGATCATTCCTATGTCCATGTGTCTGTGTCCTAATCCTTTTTTCTTTTTCTTTTCTCCTTTTTTTTTTTTTTGGTACCTCTGAGATACACCCCCAGCCTTTTTTAATTTTTTTTATTTTGAGACAGGGTCTCACTCTTGCCAAGTTGCTAAAGGTCTCACTAAGTTGCTAAGACTGGCCTCAAACCTGCAGTCCTCCTGTCTCAGCCTCCCAAGTACTGAGATTACAGGTGTGCACCACATCTTCCAGCCTAATCGCCTCTTTTAATAAGGTCACCAGTCACGTTGGATAAGAGTCCACCCTTATGCCCTTATGACCTCATTTCACCTTAACTACCTCTTTAAAGCCCTATCTCCAAACACAGTCACGCTCTGAGGTACTAGGGGTTCAACCTACACATTTTGGGGGAGTGATGATTCAGCCCCTAATACTGTCTCTCCCAGGGAGATAACTACTATGGTGTGCTGATGGAGAGGCCGCCACAACTGCATGTTGCTTGGTGACTCAATATAAATGCATCAGCTACCTCTGAGTGGATGGGAAAGTAATGGTGAGCTTGAGAAATCGCCTCCCATCCTTACCCTCCCTAACTCTGTCTATATGCTGGTGCCATGCACAATTCCAAAGGGAAGCAAGGCCTGCAGTGCTCAGGGAGCGTCCCCTGGAGTACGAAGCAATGATGAGGCTTTAAAGCAGGCCAGGCAGGAGGGTGAGGGATAGGGTGGGAAGGCGTCTCCATGGTCCATAGTAAAAGTGCCATTGCTAGGTTTTTCCCCCCTAATTATTTAAAATTGCATAATTGGAGTGCTAGTTGACATGAGAGAAACCCATGTTGAACTTCTAACTCCATCTCGTATTATATGCATGAATTTAAGCACATTGCTAAATCACTTTAATCCTCATCTTCCTCATCTGTAAAATAGATGGATAGCTTTACTGTGAGAATTAAATATGCTAATTTTTTAAAATATGCTAATTCACTAAAAGTGCACTGACAATGAGAGCACCCAACTAATGTTAGTTTTCTTTCTCTTCCTGATTCCCTTCTCTACCAAGGCACACTTTGTCCATAAAAGTGCAAGCTAGCTAGATCATCCAATGACCTTATTTCTCTTTGCTGCAGCATATGTCAACTTATAAAATCCACATACCAAAAAAATTAACATACACGTCTGATCATACAAAGGTTGACTTTATTATGTATCTTGTTGAGATTTATAGCCTTGACCTCTAAGATGTGTTGGAATATTAAGAGGACAAATAATGCACAAATATTCCCCAAACTCTCTCTTCAAGCCACAGAGAGCACTGAGGAGCCCACATGTCCGTGCATGTGTGACTGTGGGGTGTTTCAGAGAGAAATTTTCATTTGCTGCAATCTGGCTACTTAGTCCCCACTGTAAGAATTAAATTATTCCCAGAGGTCACAGACAAGTCAAGTCGGCTCTTTTATTTAAAGGAACAAGACACACACTAGAGCAACAAACAGACAACGGAGGAGAGAAGAAATTGGATGGCTAAGCAAATCACTAAAGTTCTTGCTAATGACCCAAGGCACCACCTGATTAGTTTTCAAAAAGAAATGCAAATGACGCATCTATTTGTTCTGTGATTTATCAGTAACCCCACTCCTGGGTGCTTGCTAAGCCTCTGCCTTTGGCTTTGTGGACCCAGCACTGGGAAGGGCTGGGAGGAAGTGAAAGAGGCATGGTTCAGACTTCCTGCGCATCTTAGTCTGTCTGCATCCTGGCAGACTTGTTTAAACGCATTACCCATTTGTTAGACAAAGAGAGCCAAGTCGCTCCAGATGCCCACGGCATGGCACAGAGTTAAGCAATAATAGAACATTTCCACAATTATCGTTTAGTCTGTAATGAAATAAAGGAACCAGCAAAGTTTGTATAGCATCTCTCCAAAGAAGTCTCAATGGGAGATGTGGGGAGACTGGGCGAAAAAAGAACGTGATATACAAAAGAATTTCATAAACACAAAAAGAAAATTTAAGACCTCTGCAACCTACCTGTAACTACATATCCTGGGGGCTGAGGATGTAGCTCAGTGGTAAAGTGATTGCCTAACATGGGGAAGGCCCAGGGTTCAATCCTCAGTACTGCAAAAAAGATAGCAGGGTTAACTTTTCATATTCTGTAATGTCATTTTCTTGATCTAAGCTACATTCTTCTAAACTGGTTTGGTCCAATGCCAATCACATATGCACACATGTACAGCCACATTCAATAAGATTGGAAAATCTTTTCTAGTCATAAGATCTGGGTTACAGTAGTGATCTGACATCTGAGAGTAGCCTGCTAGGATGTGCTACTTTTCCCTTTCTGAAACATGCCATTCTGACACACATAGGTCATTCTCTGGCAAAGAAAGCAGAGCTCAGCAACTGCTTGATCAGAGGAAGTCGCAATCATTAACTTCTAGCAAAGCTAACCCATCCTAGGATTTGGCAGCACAATACATCTAGACACCTAGATACACACAAACACACACACACACACACACACACACACACCACTTTACAATTCTGCTCTCTCAGCCTCTAATCTTTCCTGATTGGCTCTGGGAGACACAGACTAAGGATCTTAACCCACATTTACATTTTCTGTACTCAGAACAATCCAATTAGAAGCACAGTTTCACTCATTATTCTGCTCTTTGAGATACCTTGCCGAAAGAAAATCCACCTGCAGAGGGAAAGAGTGGAACAATGGCTAGAAATAGATGCTGGGGTTAAGTGAACATGTTGCCTTTAGCCTAAATTCAAGGCAGCAACAAGCAAAATTGGGAAACAGAATGGCTTCCTGTCTTAGCCATTTCTGACTGTCAGCTCTCCATGTTAAGTGCTAAGGATGAATAGAAAAGACTCAGTTCTGCTCTCACTGGATTTACAGAACAGTGACAAAAAACAGACATGTCAAGAGGCAATTCCATATGTAGAAACAAAAAAGTCAACTCCAAAGTAGAATAATGATCACGAGAGATTGGGAAGGGTATGGGGGCAGGGAGAGGTGAAAGAAGGGTGGTTGGATATGATCAATGCTGTGTGAATGTATGGAAGTCGCATACAGAACCCCATTAATATATGCAATTAATATGTGTTAGTAAAAAAAAATAAATAAAGAGAGAGGGGGTGATTTCAGGATGGTGTGGTCATGATTTATAAGGCCATTTGTTAAATGACCCACACTTAGCTGTGAAAGAGATTTGGGGAGCCAGAGTTCTTTAGGCAGGGAATGAGACCATCAGACCCGCTGTTTACAAAGAACCTTTGCCTGCAGGAGACAGAATATACTGAGAGAGGTCCAGTTAGTGGTCAGAGTGTCCCAGGGTAGAGATGGCGTGGCCTGGTTTTCTGACTTAGCAGTGGCAGTGGACAGAGGTAGGTGGAGTCCAGAGATAAGGTGAGTCAGAATCCCTCCCTCCCTTCATAGGTGCGTATGCAATGATGCATGATGGGGTGAGGGAGGGATGAGGCATTTTGCCTAATATTCTTCAACTACGAATTATCATTCCATATTTTTCTCTTAAAAAAATACCATCTCTTATTCATCTTCACTGAAATGCTCAGTAACTGAATGAAACAGGGAATCAAGCGTTGATGTCGAACCCACAACAGAAAGGTCACGCAGTTCTCCTTATCAACACATACAGCTCCTTGGAACCATGCACGCGCCCCATGCTGACACTCTTTCACTTCCTGGCACGTGTTCATCATTCCACTTTCTCAAAGTGAGTGAGTGAGCAAACTGCAATCAATGTTCCCAATAAAAGTTTTAGGGGATAATTACAGTGATGGGAAGTGTAGTCATTACAATAGTCATGCTGGGTTTGTTGTGATGCTACTAATCAGACCAAGTTTTCTGACTCGTGTAAATTGCAGGTACCTTTACTCCTGTAGGAATCTCTATTAATAGATAATATCATTATGCTAATAGCTGCTTAAAGTACAATTTAAAAATTTCAAGTAATCTAAGTCAGATATTTAAAAACACTATAATAACCTAACAGAGAGGAGCCAAAAGATAAATCTTATCACATGTAAGGAAATTATTTTTAAAGAGAGACACCTGCAATTTACCCATTTAAAAAAACAGTAATAATACTATTTGGGACTAAGTGATTAAATGTTTGCATGTTTCAATTGCTCAACGAAAGACAAATTTCAAAATGCTCCAATATCTGAGCTCTGGTTTATTATTAATCCATGAAAATTTAAATATACTCACTATAATCACAGAATATGCGCATGTACTCCACTCTTTATTCATTCATTCAACAAATATTTGAATTTTTTAATATTATTGAGCGTCTACCCTATGTGAAGCCCTATGTACCCAAAAAAAAGAATAGAACATGCATATATGCTAGAAGGGGTAACATAAGTTCAAATAAGTATGATACTGAATTGTGTTTAAAAAAAAGAGAGAGATGCGTACAAGACACAGAGTGCCTTTAAGTCCATCCCAAAGGGAGTTGATTTTTAAGGTGGACCTTAGCAGCAAAGGCAGACAAACCCAAACAATGGGAGAATAATCCAGAAATGGAAGAAAAGATCAATGAGAATGCAAGGGCATGGTGTGAGATCAATGAGAATGCAAGGGCATGGTGTGATCTGGGAGCCGCAGGGCTGGTGTACAAGGCTCATAGAGACAGGAAAAGACTGCAGAGGGCGTGTCACAGTAAGGCCCCTGAAGCAGGGAGGAAGCACAGATACACTACTGCCTTCGCCTGTTCTTCAGAAAAAGAGGGTCTATGTGCTAGGACACAGTTTTTGTATTTAGTGCATCACAGTTGACGGCATAATGACTATGTTGTCCAGTCATGGTGTGGGGAGAATAACAGAAAATAAGACTTTCCCTAAAAATTCAGGAAATGCTCCCTGTTATGGACTGAATGTTTGTATCCCCCAAATTCATATATTGAAACACTAACCCCAGTGTGATGGCATTAGGAGGTGGGGCCTATGGGAGGTTCTTAGGTTTAAAGTCATGAAAGTAAGGCCCTCCTAGTGGAATCTCTTCCCTTATAAGAAGAGGAAGAGACTCCAGACTTCCTCTCTCTGCCATGTGACGATATAGTAAGAAGACAGCAGTCTTCTGCAAACCACGAAGATGGTCCTCCCCAGGAACCAAGTCAGCCGGCACCTTGATCTTGGACTTCCCTCAAAACTGGGGGAAACAAATTTCTATTGTTTAAGGCACCCAGTCTATGGTGTTTTGTTATAGCAGCCTGAGATCACTAAGACATTCCTCTTCCATGTCATTCAACTCAGGCACATCCTTTACTTGCCAACTCAGGAGCATCCTTCAGTCTTTGGCTTCAGCATCACTTGTTCAAGAAGTCTTCCTGGACCGCTCTGATTAATCGCTGATCCCACATCCATGCCTAGCCATGTTGACAGGAGGTTGTGGCCTGCGTGGGGTCCACTGAGGCTGCTGAAAGTCACCCTCACCTTTTTCCTCTATGCTCCATACCTATGAACACAAACACACAATGAAGATAAGTCTCAGCACTCACTGAAGTCTTGGTCAGTGTTATGTTGGAGATTTGGCTAATTATCTGGCAGAGAGCTTAATAGGAAATAGTTTATCTAATTGACTCTAGCTTCCCAGTCTTAACTCTTTCAACATAAAAATAAATAAAACAGGGTTGGGGGTAGAATGCCCTGTGGTTCAATCCCCAGTTCAAAAAAAAAAAAAAAATCAGAGCTCCAAGAAGCTGTACTTGACCAGGAGTTGGGGTGGGGAATATTAGGGCACCAGGAGAGAAAGTGGGGGTGCCTTAGTGGAGGGACAGCAGGAAAAAGTAAAGGGATCCCCAAGAATGGACTTCCAGCCCTCAAGCGGGTAAGAGCTACTGAGGGCGATGTATCTGATGGCACAGAACATCAATTTCTGCATATAGAAAATTCCAGAGGTAGCCACTGGTCTGACAAAATAAATGCCACAGAAGAACTTCCTGTTTGAATCTAATCTTTTCAGCTCCACCAGAAGGTTGGATTCTCACCACATTTCTGCCACCTATGTGGCCCTTCAGCCCCTTGAAAGCAGTCCTACCCCTGTGGAAGTCCACAGTCTTCCCACAAGACAGTTTTCAAATACCAGAAGCCCCACTCAATCAGAGCGGCTCATGGCCATACATATTTAGGGATTTTAATCTTTCCACATAAATCACTCCCTCCAGCTACTTAATCATGTGTGACAACTTGCAGTGACTGCATCTCGTGCTCTGATTTCCCTGAAAGGTCTTGCAAGCTAAGCAGGGTTAAGCTGAGTCAGTAACTTAGATGAAAAGCACAAGCCACACAGGAAACGCACCAAGTGAGTCAACAGACCTCACGTGTGTCTCTGCATCTCGGCTTCTCACCTCCCGGAAGCGGAAGCGGGCTCCCCGCGCGGGTCTAGAAGGGGTCTAGAAGCATCACCACGTGCCTTCCTCGCCTGGGGAAACTGAGGAGTTAGACGAGGGATCCCAAGGGCCCTTTCAGCGTTAGTATGCTGTGTGTGCTTGTGCTCCCAGTTTCCTTTAGAGGCAGACTGTCCTAATCAGTTATATCAGAGCCAATCAAGCTGGGATGGCAGGAGGACTCTGAATCAAAATGGGAATTCTTTGACTTTATCAAGATTCCCAGGCCATGGCTGCTGGGAATAAAACAATGTCTCAGCCCTTTATTATTCTGAATTTAGCACTACCCTAACCCACCCAATCCTTCCCTAACTATTAACTAAGGGCCTGGTGATCACTGTCTTCTGCTCCCTTTGACTCCAATCCCGATTCTAAGGTCTATGTAAATCTGCATATTTACTTGATCTATTGATACAGTGCTAATTCTTGAAATACTACGTTTACCTGAGAGCTTAGTAGTAACAGGCACTCTTCTAAGCACTTTTCTCTTAGTAACTCATTTTAAACCTCATGACGACTCTAAAAGGTAGATGAGAAACAGAGACATACAGAGTCTATTCAGGGACTTGCCCAACGTCACACAGACAGCAAGAGGCAAGACTGGGATTTGAACCCAGGTAGTCTGATTCTGGAGCCACGCTGCTCTTCTCTTCTACTAGACCCTTTGGTATCACTCAAGTTTCCTCCTCTTAAAGAAATTGAGAGAATAGCAAGAGCTTAGGAAATGGTTTCAGAAAAGGGACCCCCAGCCCTATTTTTTATTCTTTATTTTGAAACAGGGTCTCACTGAGTTGCGGAGGGCCTCACTAAGTAGCTGAGGCTGGCCATGAACCTGCCGATCCTCCTGTCTCAGCCTCCCAAATACTGGGATTACAAGCATGCGCCACCACGCCCGGCTGGAAGATGACAATTTCTGAAATGGTAACAAAAGACATTGACTCTTCCTAGAAATCAGGAAGGAACAGAGTGCAGTAAGGATGACTGAGGTGGTGGGTGGGTAGAGACCATAAATATTTACTAGCTCTAATCCACTAGCCTACTTCACAGTGTAGGGACAACAGCTGAGTAAAATCAAAGGACACTAGGCAGGGAGTCACATCATTGACTAGAGTGTGGTTGAAGTGATGATCATGGATGTAAACTGGTGAAGGGAGGAGGCGAAGAAAGCTGGCATCAAAAGAAAATAAAGAGATCAAGGGCTTGAGTGTCCCTCAACCAGGATTATCTCGCCTAATCCTCCCAACCACATTAAGTTTCACAATCATTTTCAGTGGAGTCTTAGAGAAGTTAAACTGTGCAAGGTCACAAGGTGGGTAAGGGGAAGCCCTTAATAAAAGGGCATGTGGTCAGACAGCCTGATCCAGAGGCTGAGCTCCTAGCCTGGGCAACACTACCTTCACGCCTCCTGCAAAGACTGGTGGGAAGGAAAGAGATTCCAGGTGCAGGAAACACCAAAAGTAACTGGAAAGCTGGATTTGGAAGTAGCCAAAGAAGAGAGATTAGTGGACATAAATGTAGTTAGTTTCAAAAAGAAAGATTTAAAGTGTTTCTTTCCCTGAGATTAGAGGGAAAAGAGTAAAGACTGAGTGCACAAATAGGTTGTTTAGCAAGTGAGAAGAGGCCAGCTTCTGATAGGTCTCGGTTTCTCAGCCAATCAAAACACAGGTTGTCAACCAATATCTCTAATCCTGGAGGGGTTGGGTTGGAGCTGGAAGTTGAGTATGTCTGAAATGACTGTCGTTGTGGACTCTTCTCCAAATGAATGCAAGTGTTGCTCACCAGTTCTCAAAGCCCTTTCTGAGCTTATGTTGCCTTTGCAGGGAATCCATTTGCCCTGATTTTGTGTTTTTCTCCAGCAAGAAGAATAAAAAAGAATGGCTGGGGTCCTCTGCTCAGTATAGGAAGCTGCCTGCAAACCCATGGATGCCCCAGAGTGGTTAAATTATCCAGTTTTTTCTAAAAAGGAAAAGATTGAAGGCTGATAATCCATAGTGAAAGACCAAGGCACACTGAGCATGCGTGTAGCCTGGTGGATAGACCCTGGCATCAAGCTGCTTGGGTTCACTTCCCATTGGTGCTTCGTGCTAGCTGGTGACCTTGACAAGCCACTTGATCTCTCTGCCTCTGTTTTTTATTTGTAAAGGAGCATATTACTCAAACTTACCTCATAAGAATGCCGTAAGAATTAAATACAATATATAAAGCCCTTAGCACAGTGTCTGAGACATATTAAGTGGTCAATAAATGTTAAGCTCAAGCAAGGACTTCACTAATACTTCTAGTTGTACTGTGTCTTTAGTGATCAGCATTCACTACTAGAAGCATGGCATTTCCTGAGTATATGAAATTCTACAAGACTAGAATCCCCCAGACATCACTGGGACCTTATAATGTCCAGCTGTAGTGACTAGTTCTTGTTTTCAGATATAAGCAAAGTGGTGGTGTAACAGGCTATGAGTTTGCTCCTAGGGAAAGTAGCCAACTCTTTGTTATTTAATGCCAATGAGACCTTGACCTTTCCTGCTTTCTATGTCAGCCTTTCTTTCATAAAGCAAACCCAGAGCATAAGTCTAGCCAGAGAGTCGATATTAAATTAAACCTAGAATTTTAAAGCATTGCCCAGGTCTTTCTCAACAATTATAATCATCTTTACGCATGAGATTTTCTGTATGGGCCCCCAAAGGGTTGCAGAATAGAAGTGGTATTGTTAATCCTTCTTCCAAATCCCTATAGTCTATTCAGCATCATTTCTTTTTATATTCTCCCAGGTGTAGGTAATACTTGTTGCCTGGGATTGAGTTCTTTTTCTGCATAACAAAAAGATTTTCTTGAAAATATGATTAGAATACAAATGCTTTATGCACTTAGATGTGTTAAGTAGCTACATTCTTAACTTCCTAAGAACTTCCCTTTCCTAAAAGAAATGTTTTTTTTTTCTTTTTTCCCTGAGCAATAGAAGGAGTAAAATTCCGAAGCCTAATGACTAAGAACATCAATGACATTCCTTTCTCTGAATTCTTGGGGTGATTTGTGTCCTCTTCCAAGCCCTGTGTCTAATTGTTGTGCATGTTACTTTCTCCCTCCTCTTCCCGGAAAGATTATTTTTGCTTCTCCCACAGTACCAAAGGAGCACACCGAAATAGAGCAGTGACCCAATAAAAACTTTTTGATTAACCGATTAACTAAAAATACTTTTTGTTTAATTGATTCATGTAGGCCAGGAGACTAGGCAGGTAACTGAATAATGAAGAGGGCTGGGTGTCAGACATCACAGAATAGTGGGAACTGCTGTTAAATGAAAAGTACATGTCACATCTAAGAAGGTAAATAGAACTCAGCTCCAATCACTCTTGCCTTGTAGCAGTGTAAGTAAGCCCTGTTTTGATAGATGTTCCAGTTTTTAAACAGGATATAGATTTTTACTGTGAAATCTTTTTTTTTTTACATCCTGGCAACTGATTTAAAAATAAAAATTTTAATACAATACAGGCTCAATATACACATCTGTGAACCAGGTTCAGCCCAGCACCAGCAGTTCACACTATCTTAGAGGAAACTTCCTGAGCAACCATGAATAATTCAAACTGTCCTTTATCTTTCTCTAATGCCAGACCCACTGTCTTAGTCCATGTTGTACTGCTATAACAAAATAGCTGAGACTGGGTAATTTACACTGAAGAGATATTTATTGGCTCACAGTGCTGGAAGCCATGAAGTCCAATATCAAGGTACTGGTATCCGGCAAGGTCCTTCTTGCAGCATGGTAACATGGCAGAGGGGGAGAAAGAGAGAGAGCAAACCAGCTCCTAAAATGATGACATTGGCCCATTCGTGAAGGGGGAGCCCTATAACATAAACATCTCTTAAAGGTCCCATCTCGCAATACTATCACAATGGTAATTACATTTCCAACATAAGTTTGGCGGGGGACAAGCACTCAAACCATAGCACTCACCTTCTAATAGCTCGGTGACCACAGCCTGCAATTCTACTGTTGCCAGTCACAGCTAGACTGGTTCTGACAGCAAAGACTCATCCTCGAGTCAGTCAAATGACACCAACCACAGAGTCACACAGCCCACTAAGCCCTTTGATGGTGTTAAACAAAACTGAAATGATGGTAATGGGTAGAAATGGTGTCCAGGTTAAATGTTGTGACAAATCTTTTTAAAGGTCTGGATGGTTTCGTGATTCTATTATAGCCCCAGCAAAACTACTAAAGAAGTGACATGGGTAATCAAGTATCATGCTTCAGTCGCAGCTGATTGCCAGGGGAGAGGCAGGCAGGGTCAGAAAGAACATTCCTTCTCCCCATCCCCGTCAGCTCCAAATTAATTGTTACGTAGTGAAGATTCTCACTTTCCTATGAAGCAGCAAAAACATGTCCCTGGTAAAGGGAAGGATATTTAACCCAATAATAGGTTTGCATTCTTACTAGAACTTATAAAATTTTCCTTTTGCATACAACTCTTAACCCCTCGAAGCCTGAGGAAGGCTCAGTACTTTTTCTAAAATGAAATATTACTAAAATTCCCTGTATCCTGTGTCCTATCAAGATTTCTATCCCCAGCACCCAGCACAATACTGTCATAGAATAGAAACTCAGCAAATATTTGTTGAATGAATGAATGATAGAATGACTGAACTCAACCCATTCCTCACATGGTCTCACTTTATGCTAATGCAGGGGGAAGAGGATCAAAAAGAAAGGAAGACAAAGATCAGCATCTTTAAATGCAACATGCGATGCTTTTTTTTTTTTAAGACACTTGAGAGAATTGCATGGTAATTTATCTAATCCACCCTGTCAGGAAGAAACCGAAGACACAATCTCTGCCTCCCCGCTAAGTCTTAGCATGTGTTATTTGAGGCGGCTCCTGAAATAAAGCTAAACAATTAATTGCACTATTAAATAAACACTTTATGTTCCCTTGAAAACCTTTAACAAGAGCCTCAATGTCAGAGAGAAAAAGATGCTGAGGCATCAGAACCACGAATGAGACATTAAATTTCTTCCTGCCTGCAGCCCTGTGGCAGCAGCGTCTGCTCCTCGTCCCTGCAAAGTTCACTGTCTTCAACCTGACACAGAGCCTGACAGAGAAATTGCAGGTCCTCGAGTACCTGTCTGCCTTGCAACAGATGTCGGTCTCACGTTTGGAGGGAAATTGAATTACAGATGGATGGAGCAAGGGAGTTGGGAGCATCTGCTAGAAGAATCTGGATTTGAGAGAATGCATTTGAAAAATAAGTCTCCTCGACTTCCAAATGCACCAAAATTGTTCCTGATTCTCACTGCCATCCTCCCTCCCCCACTTCTCTCTCCCTCTCTGCCTTTTAGAAGGAGCAAGAAGAGACTAAAGTTTTTCTCTCGTGTCAAGATGAAGAAGATGAGCAGAAAACATTTCAGAGAACAATGCGTCCTCTGTATCAGTAGTGGAATATTAATTAAAGTGTTAGACTATTCTAAAGATTCTTTTCAAATAATCCTAATGTCTTTTCCTTAATAAAAAGCACCACGTGGTCTGGATGACCTTCCGTGCTTACTCAGCATAAAACTCCTAGAACCTACAAGTGACCTTTTTTGATGTCACTGTCCATTTTGTTCTAGCTAATGTGAGAAGGGACCATTCAATCCAGGTGGTTATTATCATTTCACTCAGCAAAGAAGTCGCGTTTTGAGCCAAAAATTCTCAGAGGAGAGGTTATGGCTCTAAGTAAAATCATTCCTGATAAATATGACCCCTAAACTGCACGCAGGATGTGGCTAACTCCTTCCCGGTCCTGATCTAACTGTAGCGCAACTCACACCTGACAACCAGTTACAGTCCTGTGGACCACAGGCTGTGACGGAAATGCTAGAAAGCACACTCTCGTCTTATCCAGGTCCACATGCCAGCTGCCAGCCTCCCACGCCCTTCAGGTACCTGCAGCTAGTCTCCAATTGTAGAAGACAGGTGATTTAAAGATTCAAATCAATGTGAAATGGTTAGTCTGGATTGTCACTTGACTGGATCATGAAACACCTACCTAAGATTATGTGACTTTGGGTGTGTTGATGAGATCATTGGTTTATGCAATGACAGATTGAAGGGGAAGTCCTGCCCTGAATGGAGGAAGCATGGTTCTAATAGGTGCAGGACCTGGATAAAAGAAGGAGGAAGCCGCGTGAAGGATGCGTGGTTCTTCCTGAAGAAAGCGTGTCTGCTCTCCTCTGAGATATCAGCCTTCAGCTCTTTGAACTGGACCTTCACCATTGTTTCTCCGGAGAGTTTCCTGGCCTTTCCATCTTGGACTGGGCCTGAATTAGTGGTCTCTGTGATTCTGAGACTCCAGCTCTTGGACCACTTGACCAGCTGCTGGTTCCTCCGGCTCTCCACGTGCAGTTGGAAACTTGGGACTACACTGCTTTGGACTGTAAGCTGATTTGATAAATACCCTTTTATCATGTACTTGTCCTGTGAGTTCTGTTACTCTAGTGAACCCTGACCAATACACAGTGGGACAATGATAGTCCCTCTCTGTATTGCCCTAGAGACCAGTTCATGCCTGGACCAGGATAACTGTGCCAAGTGCCCTTAAACTATCAAAGGACTCCACTCCATAGGTGGAGCCCGAGCCGGTTCCACCACTACCACCACAAGCTTCAGTGAATTAACCTCTCAGTGTCCTCAAAAGTCTAGCTGAGGTTCAAGATTCTTCTGAGCTGCCCACAGCATAGTTCCCATGCCAACTGATGCCCATTCAAACCCTCCACTGACCCAAAGTGGGTGAAGGCAGATGAAAAAGAAGTGGAATACTTTATCCTAAGACAGACAGCAATTAAGCAAGGATAAATTCTGCCCCAAGGAGCAGGATAACTGCAAGACTGGGGGGGTGGCTGTTTAAATATGGCTGCATGGCCGGGCGTGGTAGTGCACACTTATAATTCCAGTACTTGGGAGGCAGAGACAGGAGGATCTGGGTTCGCAGCCAGCAATAAATAATAAATAAATAAATAAATATGGCTGCACAATGAACTTTTTAAATAATCTCAGGGAGATCACCGGAAGCAAGAGAAAGATCAATTATCTATAAAAATAGTCTGTATCCCCCTTTACAGGACTTTATTTATTTATTTATTTATTTATTTATTTATTTATTTTGCAGTACTATGGATTGAACCCAGAGGCATTCTACCTCCAAGCTACACCCCCAGCCCTATTTTTTTATTCTTTATTTTGAAACAGGGTCTCACTAAGTTGCAGAGGGCCTCACTAAGTAGCTGAGACTGGCCGCGAACCCGGATCCTCTGGTCTCAGTCTCCCAAGTACTGGGATTACAAGTGTGTGCCACCACACCTGACTTTACAGGACTTTAGAAGAGCCATTGCTGTCACTCCCTGCCCCTGGAGCATGACTTCTCCACTGGGGTGGGGAAACTCCCTTCATGAAGGAAACAGGAAGGGGGATTCCTTGGGAAGCAGGCATGGGGGGGGGGGTCTCATGCCACTTTCCTGCCACCTTCACTGTAATCGTGATGAATTAAGATGGCTTGGGCACATCTGGCTAAAGTTGGGACTGTGAGGCAGCCACATCTGGAGTCTGACGTTATTTCATCTCTAATTTAATAGCTGGCTTCCCAGTTCTGAAGCTGACAAAGGACTTGAGAGTAGAAAAATGAAAGGAAGATCACTAAACTTTGTTGGCTCCCAACTACTCCCTCTTGCCTGGGGGAAATTTATATCCTATTCCATTGAAGACACTGCTCAAGTGACAGCCATAACTCAATAATAGTGCTCACAAGATTTTCCAAAGATTGACATGCTTACAGATATTCCTTTAACCTGTGGTTTGGGTCAAACCCACACTGTGGAAATCTTCCCTTTATGCCACCAGCTCAAGGTCACCAGTATATGGAGGAAAAAAATACTCATTACTGTTGTCAAAGTTCCCGATCCATTTTATCTCCTTTGCCTTCATTAATCTTACTGATCCTCCCATATCTTTGCCCCATATGAAAATCATCATTTTTTTTAATTTTGTTTCTTTAGCTAGGTTTTTTTTAATTTTTATTTTTGACGAGAACATCCTCAAGAGGTCTTTTTAAACATTTTTCTTAAAGCTGCTTTCATTTAGAACACTCTTTCCTTTATCTTTTGTGAATAACATTACCTGTTAGCAGGCTTTTATCTTATTCAGAAATAAATTCCCTCATATTAGGCCCCTCGTTCTCAAGGTTTACAATTCAACTTCATAATATTTGCACAAAGCTTTGATTGGCCAAGGAAATTGACTGTAGGGCTTGGGCCCTCTCTTCACTTATCTTTGAAATAGAATTCCTTATACAGATCTAATGTGACTTTATTCAATTATCAAACTTTGGAAACACAAAGTACAATGTATGTAACTGCTCCCTGTACAATGGCCTTAAATAAGTGCATGCACCCCATGCTTCCGTAGTTGATACCAAGGGCAACTATTCCACCACAAAAGTGGCTGAAAAATAGAAAGACTTCAACTGGCAACCTGGGCCTCCCTCGGCATTTATTCCCCTTGGAGCCATCTAAGGAGCTCCCACTGTGTACAAAGTGTGAGGCCAGGTTCTAAAAGCCTGAACAAGGAACTTGGAGATGACCCCTGCTCTCACAGTTGCTCATCATCCAAGAGAGCAGACCCAGAGACATGGGATCAGAGAGAAAAACTAAGGTCAGAAGGAAGCGGGAGAAGGCTAAATGTGTGCCAAGCTCTGAGTAATCAGAATAGGGGCGTGTGGTCAGAACCCATAGCTATGGGAGCCTCCTGCCCAGGTCTGTGGCTAGAAAAGGTGACCTTATGGCTGGGGACCAACCATTACAACTTACTCCATTACTTCTATCCAAGGAAATGCAGGCTACCTCTGCAAACTACAGAAGGGGTTGGCGAGCCCTGAAAAGGGCTGGAGTCCTTGTGACATGTGACATGTCAGAGAGCCAAAGAGCCATTTTGCCACATTGGGATTGTGGGTAGATGGCCGGGGACGCGGAGGCTGCGCTTGGCACTTCATCCTCCACCTTTCTGGTGCCCGCGCTGCCGGGGTCAGACCCATGGGAGACCTGCCCGCGTCGCTGGGGACCACGCAATGGCCTCTGCTCCCCTTGGGTCACTCTTCAGATGCACCGGCCCCTCCTGCAGCATTTCTAACAATCCACTTCCGACTACCTTTTTATGACTTTACAACACAGTTTTTCCTCGAATTTTATGGCATTTCATTAAAGCTGCCAGAAGGTGATACTGCCCCTTTTTCTAGGAGTGAAATAAATTCACGTTTTATCGCTTCTGGAAATGCCGGAGCAGCTGTCAGGACATTTGATAGATTTTCTCAATTACAGGACTTGTGGAGCATTTTATACTTACATCTGCACCGAAGCCCAATATAGTAGACGTAGGCCTCGCCTCCCTCTCTTTTATCTTGTGCATCTTTTGCTATTTAATGACCAATTTGTTATTTTTTCCCTTTTATTTCTCCTTACCTCTTTCTTTCTGTATTTTGTTTCTCTTTTTGCTGTTTGGTTTAAAGAATGACACATTTCTTGTGCACACTAACATTCATTGTAGAAGAGAAGCGAAGGGGAAAAAATCTAATCAGGATCTATAGCAGAAAAAAGAAGTAGATTAAAATTTAAAAGCAAATCAATTTTTCCACAGGGAAAGTTACTGTTAATGTAAGGTGCACTTTGTGCATGCAGCATTTATTAACGTGACATGACATATGTTGAGCTTATTTCTAATGGGATAAAGGCTTTGGATTGTGTGACTTTTTACACTAATAAGGATGTTCATTAGTGTTTTTCTTCATTATCAAAATAGAGAATATCAGCTTTTGGTGACAACTTCGTGGATTATTCAAAACTGTGGAACCCCAGTCCCAGTGGATGCTAAATACATAAAAAAGGATAATGTGTAGCACAGACCACACCAGTAGGATGTGCAGACAGACTGTGGATATGGCAGATAACATTTACTTCATTGGCTTTAAGTGTATCATCCTGTAAGCAGAGCAGAAACCTTAGGAAGCAAATTAGTGATCAAAATATCTATGTTTTCACAGAAATACTTTTCACTTAAATAACATTTCGAGACTTTGGAGTATTTTTTCATACATTACCAAGCACAGCCTCCCCAGTGATCCTGGAGGGTAAGCAAGAGTATGATTTCCCCATATTAAAGATGAGGGAATGGAGGCTTGAAAAGGACCGTGCTTTGCCAAGGTCAAAAGCAGCCTTCACCCCAATCCAGCTCTCCTAACTCCAATTCCAGTGTTTTTCTTTTGTGTTTGTCTCCATAATACCTGACACTCTCAATGTGAAGCAGTTAACTCCTCAGTTTCTGTATAGAACGCCCTAGGAATACAAGCATATGTGACTTCAAAGACTTCAAAATGTGCCCCCACCAGACTCTGAAATTCTCCCTAAATCATTCTTTGTACCATTATCATGTTAATTTTTTTTTTTTTTTTGCGGTACCGGGGATTGAACCCAGGGGCGTTCTACCTCCGCGCTACGCCCCCGGCCCTATTTTTTATACTTTATTTTGAAACCGGGTCTCACAAAGTTGCGGAGGGCCTCACTAAGTAGAGAGAGAGAGAGACAGGGAGAGAGAGAAAGAGAGAGAGAGAGAGCGAGCTGAGGCTGGCCGCAAACCCGGATCCTCCGGTCTCCGCCTCCCAAAGTACTGGGATTACAAGCATGTGCCACCACAACCAGCTTGTTAAATTTTTTATAACCCAAATTACACTTCGAATTTACTTGCCCATTTATTATGTGTTTCAATTATCTAATGCTGTGTAGCAAACCACCCCAAAACTTAGTGATTTAAACGACAAGCGTTGATTAATTCTCCAAAGCCTGTGGGTCAGGTGGGCAGTGGAAGGTAGTTTTCCTGCCCAACAAGGCAGAAACTGCAGCCACTCATTTGGTTGCATTCAGATGGGAGTTTGATCGGGGCTGAAACATCTCAAAGGGACTCTCATTCTCCAAGACCGCACGGCTGGAGGTTCTAGGGGAGAATCCGTTTCAGGCACTGTGTTTGTATAGACTTTCAACATTTGGCCATCAAGTTCAAGCGTTTCTACAGCACAGCAGCTGGCTTCCAAAGGGCAACACTGCAAGAGCTAAAGCCCCAGTGTGCAAGCACTTTCAGGCTTCTGCTACGTCACCCCTACTAATGCCTCATTGGCTAAAGCAGGTCACATGGCCAAACCCAGACTCAGAGTGGGAGAGGACTCCCCAAGGGTCTGAAAGTCAGGCACATGAATCATTATGGGCCAACAAGGTAACAGTGCACGCAGTATCTAGAGAGGGCACCACTACACTGTCAACTAAGAAAGCAGGAATGGTCGCTTTTACCGCTGTAACCCTGGCATTAAAAGAATTCCTGGCAAATAGCAGGAGCTCAATAAATATGTGTTAAGTAAATGTATAAATGAGCCCTATGAATTAAGACAGGTTTTTATTACCTCCCACCATGGCCTTTATTTAAAAAGAAAAAAACACTTATTAGTCTAACCTCTCACACCCCTTCCTGTCATTGTCCCTTTTAAAGGCTAACCAGTAGGGCTGGCTGGGTTTGTAACTCAGTGACAGAGCACTTGCTTAGCTTGGGCAAGGCCCTGGGTTCAATCCCCAGTACTGCAATAATTAATTAATTAATGAAAAGGTAATTGCTATCCTGACTTCCAACACTATGAGTTAGCTTTGCCCATTTCTGTAATTCTGTCTAAATTGAACCATACCAAACCAGACACTCTTTTGTGTCTGGTTTCTTTTGTTAAAATTATATTTGTCATATTCACCCATGCTGCTGTGTGAAGCTGCTGCTTTTCATTCTTCCTGTATGGTATTCCATAATATATCTATACTATCCAATAATTTTCCATCCTGCTGTGGATGAATGTTTGAGTTGTTCCCAAGTTAGAGCTAATATGAGCAGTGATGTAAGCATCTATGTTCATGATTTGGGGTGAAAGTATCCATTTCTCTTATGGCACCTGTAAGTGGACTAGTTCAATCAGGACAAGTATATCCTCAGCTTTAGTTTTTACTAAACTCCCAGTTTAGCAAGATGGCTGTAATATACACCTCGTCAGCAACCCTTGGATTTCAAGAGGCTCCATATCCTCAAAATACTTAAAATTACCTTTTCCTTTCTAGCATTCTGATGATAGGTAATCACCTTGTGCTCTTAATTTGCTTGTCCCTGACAATTAATAAAATTGGTTTCTTAGTTTTGTTATGACTAATGTGACAAATTACCGCACTATTGGTGGCTTGAAACAACATAAATTTATGCCCTCACAATTCTGGAGAGCAGAGTGTGAAATAGAGGTGTGAGCAAATATTATAGTCAGATATAGAATGGCCCCTTGAAGAGCTCAAAAAAACTGGTGTTTGGAGTTGATGTAATTTAGTCACTAGGGTTGTAATTCTAGCAGTGGATAAATCCATTTTAATGAATTTATCTGAGTGGTGACCCAGGCTGGTAGGGCATGGCTGGAGAAGTTGGGCCCCTCGGGGTACAACCTTTAGTATTAGATATGGTTCCTCCTCCCCCGATCACACTCTTGCTTCCAGCCTCCATGATGTGAGGAGCACAGCCCATGTGCTCTCCCTCTCTCCGCTTCCCGCCACAATGCCCTGAGATCTGCGGTCCCCAGACTCACATGGACTGAACCCTAAATGGTAAGAAAATAAATCTTCTTTCCTCTAAGTTACATGGTCAATCTTTTTATTATAGCTGTAAGAATGCTGATGGATACAGTAAGGCTGCACTCCTTCTGGGGTTCTAGGGAAAATCCATTCCTTGACTCTTTCAGCTACTGGTATCTATTGGTGTTCCTTCAATTATGGCAAATTCTACCTCTGTCTTCATGTCCCCTTTATTGTGTGAGTCTTTAATAAAATTCCCTCTATTTCTGTCTTCTAAGGACACATAAAATTGCATGCTATGGTTTGCTCCATGTGTTAAAGACTTGTTCCCCCTGGTGGCCATCTTGTAAGGTAGTGAAACCTTCAGGGGGTAGGGCCTAGTTGGAGGTCCCTAGGTTACCTAGAGGGTGCACTGAAAGGAGACTGTGGGACCACAGTCTCTTCCTGTCTCTTACTTGCTTCCTGTCTCGTGATGTGAAAAGTTAGTTCCATCAGTACTTCTGCCATGCTGGGTTACCTCACCAGAGACTGAAAGTAGTCCCATGAAGGGCCTACTCCACCATGAACTATAATGGTGAATCATAATAACCCAGAACTATGAATCACAATAAACCTTTTATCTTTCTTTTTTGTTTTTGCGGTACAGGGGATTGAACCCAGAGGCATTCTACCTCCGAACTACGCCCCCGGCCCTATTTTTTTTTTATACTTTATTTTGAAACCGGGTCTCACGAAGTTGCGGAGGGCCTCACTAAGTAGAGAGAGAGAGAGAGACAGGGAGAGAGAGAGATAGAGAGAGCTGAGGCTGGGCGCGAACCCGGATCCTCCGGTCTCCACCTCCCAAAGTACT
>PVJS01034516.1:0-21533 GCA_004027185.1 Glis glis | reverse complement strand
AGAGAGAGAGAGAGAGAGAGAGAGAGAGAGAGACAGGGGGAGAGAGAGAGAGAGAGAGAGAGGAGAGATAAATCACGCGCGCCCGCGCATGCGCGATGAGGTTGGCCGCGAACTCGGATCCTCCGGTCTCCGCCTCCCAAAGTACTGGGATTACAAGCGTGCGCCACCACGCCCGGCCGTAATTTTTTTTTAAGTTCTGGCTGAGGCTGTAGCTCAGTAGTAAAGTATGTGCTTAGTATTCAAGAGGCCCTGGGTTCTACTGCCAGCACTAAAAATACAAAAACCCAGAAAGCTCTAATTTTTACTCTCAAGATGTACAGGAGAGACCCCAGGATTCCTCAGTTGTGTTTTCCTTTGGCTTTCGGGAGGTTAGCAAAAAAAGAAGGGCCACATTTCTGCCTCCTCATTTTTTCCAACTTCTAAAGTCAATGGCAGGGAAGTTTTCAAGTGATTTGGCCTGGCACAGGAAGCTGTCAGTGGGGCCAAAGGAAGCAATCAGGAGTGCCAAGAGACCTTGCCCATCTTCACGTTGGACCAGTTGTACAGCCAGGACAGGATGAAGGGCCCTCTGAGTCTGCGGTCCTGGGGGAAGGGAGAATGGGAAGAGTCTTTCTTCCCTCTGTTGTAAACCCTGGCAGGAGTACACTGGAGGATTTACGAGGACCCACATTCTCCTCTTCTCTGTGTATGTTGGTGGGCAGGGGAGAAGAGAAGGGACAGGAAGATCCAGACCCACTTAGCCATGTTCTGGTGTTTAACCATATTGCACCATGTAATATTTAAGTGCAGCTGAGGTCGAAGGAAATTCTCTTCTGCTTACTGGAAACTCCAAGTTCTTTAAGAGTGCTTGGTGTGAATGGATTCCTCCGGGCCCGTGGCCTAGCTCTGCTGAGTTATTACACTGCACACACAAAGGCGTCTCCGGCTTCTCCTCGCTCTGAGCCACCGTTGCGTTTGCTCTTATGAGTTCCGAAAATAGAGTCTAGACTTTTAATGTCATTTACATCTGAGTCAGAAGAATAATCAGGAAAATAACAATTTATGAATAATTAAGTAGGCTTGATGCCATATTAGAGAGGAGCTATTTTTAATTTAGGAAGAGCAGGATAACATGGGTTTCAAAGAGTGAGGGGACTTGGAGATATTAAAGGGCCAGACTGACGGGACAATCGATTGTTTATCAATGATCGTATTATCAGTGATCAGACTGCACTGTATGCCTCAAAAAGGGGATGTTCAGAGATACACTCAAAGAGCAAAAGCATCCTAGCATGACTCATGTCTCCTGATAAATGGATAATTTTCAATAAGAAAAAAATTTCTATATGGAAGGACTGAAATTGAGCCTACATTAACTTTCATTTTCAACTGAATATGCCAACAATAAAATAAAAATGTGGTTACCAGATGCATTCTTAACTGATGAAGAAGACAGGTAGGAAAACTACAGTATTTTGCTTACTATTTTTTATTTCACTATTGGTTTACCTATATTTATTCAACCTAATGCTACCACAAAGGATGGAGAGATTGAATGACATAGCACTATTAAGGGTTGGTAACACCAAATGCAAGTTTACAAATACCAGCAAAGGCCATGTTCATAGGATTTAAGCTATGCCACCCCTGAGCTCCCCCTGCCCCCTTATCTCACCATCCGTGACTACGTATCACCAGGACTCACTCATTGTATCTTGGGTCACTAGCAACCACAGCACAGGGAAGCCACTGTCTGTATTGGAGGAGGCCCAGGTAGGCATCTAGAGAAATGGATTCATGAATGCCCCTGTTACTCACAACTTCTTGGCACTTCTGAGACAGGGAACTGGCTTTGAACTCGGAACGTTCTTGATCAGGCCCCCACTGATAGCTTTGATTCTGTCACCTGCTGTGTCACCCCTAGGCTTCCACTTACAATGAAGCTGTTGAAATACCCGGATGTTCTTTAAAGTCTTTTCCAGAAATATCTAAAGGACTTTCCTTCCTTCAGAAGTTCCCAGTGCTGTTTATTGAAATCAGATAGGATATTTTGAAAATTCTTGATTTCAGAGTTCTTCCTTAGACCCTCTGCATCAGAACCTCCAGGTATGACCACTAGCAATCACTGCCCCCAAAATGCCCAGGTGATTCTGAGGATCCATTTGATGTCAGTTGCAGTGTTGCACCCCTAGACCGTAAACCCCAGGAGCACAGCAATTGTATCTTGTTCACCTCCAATGCCCTGGACAGAGAATTGGACCGGGAGACACTCAGAAACCCAACCACTTGATGAATATCTGCTAAACAGAACTTGCATATTTTTTGGTTGTTAATAGGTCATGTTTAAAGAAAGGGATATGAAATAAAGACAATAAAAGTATGTCTATGTAATGTTATGTAATTATAAATAGACCCACGAAACTGACTTCAGGTTTAACCAGAGATATGAATCGAGAATTAATTATGCTATTAACATAAAATTGTTTAGTTCATCCAGTTTTTGAATCTCTCATTCTTACAGGCTTCATTTAATTGATCTGACCTTTTTTTTTTTTTTGCTTTACAAAGTATCATCATAGAAAATACACAAATCTAAGAAAAATGGAACCACAAGAGAGAGATTCTCATAGACTGAACACAGAGGTCATTCTGATGTTTCTTTTTATTAAGTCACTCATTATTCTTACTTGGTTTGTTTGTTTGTTTTTTCAGTTGCCAGAGGAATTAGAAGCCAAAATATAAACTGATGCAAATTTGTTTCTGAATTAAATCCCTATTTGGAGTTTAGCAACAATGTCAAACATTTCCTACTAGAAAGCTATTAATTCCGGAAGCAGAGGCTCAGAATGAAGGAAAGAGGTTGTGTATTCCTGTGTTTACTTCATTATGCTGTGAAATGTAGCCCTTTGCATTTAAATGGACAGAAAAAGGCCTAACCATTAACTTGGGGTTCATTAAAAGTAAGCATAAGCCTGTTCATTCATTACACCCCCCAAAAAATATTCTCTGGTGGAAAACAAAATCACTAGCACAAACAGCTGGACTTGTGTGACGCCACACTGCCTGAATACCACTGCTTGATAGGTTTAATGTCACTTTTGTACTATTATATACCACAGAGGGACATGTTGAGTTGCATCCAGCAGGGTGGCCAACATTCTGTAGCTAATTGCGTGCAGTTCCACCGTAGTGCTGGAGGAAGGACGACCTCGCATATGTCTCAGAAGGGAATAGAAAGATGTTTTGTTTATAGTCACCCATCTGTCTGGTCACAACAGAATTACATAGGAGTAAAAGCCATAGTTTAGTGTGCCCTTCAAAAATGATTTTCTCTCATGATCTGTAGTCTATCAGTTACCTCTTGGATACGATTCAATGGACACAGTATGTATCTTTCTTATTAAAAACAATATGTTTGATTTTTTAAGATTTCAACCAACGTCCTTCTAATAGTATCCAAAATGGTAAAGGCTGAATTGAAATTTTGAAAAAGTGAGCAGGGGAAGGCAAAAGGAAAAATTGAATGCCCACAATTAAATGCTATCTGTGTATGTTGCAGTTCTATGACAAAAATAATCGACTATCCACAATCCTACATTGGAAAGAACCGGAATTTTCACTTTATGGTTGAGTTGCAGAAAGATTCAATGATTGGCCTCAAGTTCAGACACTATATGTCAGCTCAGATCTCCCGAAACCTATCTACCAATAATCAAGAAGACCCCGGAGAGTACCTGTTCCATTAACTTCTTCTCATCAACACCCCAACCATTTAAAATGCTGAAACATTAATAGATACCTAGAGATCCAAAGCAAGACTGAGCAAATTCAGAGTAGACAAAGCATTTCCACCAAGGAGCAGAAGCTCTAACTCTCTTAATAGCATCTGAAACTCTCCACCTTGTTGCTACCAATCTCTCTTTGATATTGTATCTTACCTAGGTATACATAGCATCTAGGTCCAAGTCAAGCATCCACTCTAAAAAGCCTTGCGTGTGTATATTAGGCATCTTGCACACACATACATATTGAGGGGATACAAAATGAAATGAAAACAAAACAAAACAAAAAAGAAATAAAGGAAGTCCATCAGAATTAAGCTAGTCCCCAGCTGGGCGTGGTGGCGCATGCTTGTAATCCCAGTACTTTGGGAGGCGGAGACCGGAGGATCTGGGTTCGCGATCAGCCTCAGCTCGTTCTCTCTCTCTCTCTCTCTCTCTCTCTCTACTTAGTGAGGCCCTCCGCAAGTTCGTGAGAACCAGTTTCAAAATAAAGTATAAAAAATAGGGCCGGGGGTGTAGCGCGGAGGTAGAACGCCCCTGGGTTCAATCCCCAGTACTGCAAAAAAAAAAAAAAAAAAAAAGAATTAAGCTAGTCCCAAAGTAAATCTTTATTTCCAAAAGCCAGAAATAGGCCAGTGAAATAACCCAATGAAAGGAATGTTTTACCAAGGTGGGACTGATGCGGCCCTAAATCCCACAGTCAAAACTATCTAATTAGACCATAGAGCAAAGGGAGCGGGGACCACCAATTGTGGGCTCTGGTTTAGTATAGATAGGACTAAAGTGGACTCCGATGGCATTGGATGTGCCTCTACTTTTGTTCTGGAGTCTTCTTTGCCTATACACAGAAAACCCCCCCTCAGTTCTTTATTTTCCTCAGGGGTTGAATGGCAGGTGACATTGCACTATATTTTCCTCCGCCTATCCACACTGGTATTTCAATTTCCCTAACAACCTTACTGCTACCTGGTCTTGAATGGTATTACATGTGTTACTTGTTCTGTCTTCCCCACTAGAACATGCGCTCAGAATTATTTGTCTTGTTCACTCTCTATAACTTAGTTCCTAGTACCTCCCACGTGTGTTAAAGGAATAAATCAAACAGAAATGGCCCATCAATTGGTTGAATTATAAGAAACTGTCAATAAAAAATGTGATTTTTCTATACCACTACTCATACTTTATCACTGATAAAACTCTTTGGGCTAATTTGTTGCTACAACATCCAAATCATGTTATATAATAATAAAAACCAATATTATCTCTCATTATCGCATTAATAGTTTACCCAAAATCTCAGCTAACTAGATCTGGCTGATGAAACCATTTAATATAATCCTTTGTAATCTCCCTGGTGTCTGCAGCAGACTCCAGGATGCCCGTCCAAGGCTATTCCATTTCCAAACCCTGCCAAGCAAATGCGTCAATCAAAATATATCCTGAATCATTATATTTTCTAGCTATGAACCCAGATCCTTGTCATCTTTGGAATAGGTAATGCAGATGTCAAGAACTATTTTAAAATTCAATCTAGACTTGAAACTCGGACTAAAACCTCCACCATATAGCTGTAGACTCTGTTTTGTCAACATGATCGATGTAAGAGATTATTATTACCCATTAGTGTTCTCCTGGATTACTTATTTTCACATACGTTCTTTTCAGTTTATCAAACAGATGAGTCATTCTGAGTACCTAAGCATGTCAACGCTATGGAAATAAATGCCACTGCTCTATCTATACGAACACTGTAGTATATGTATTCATATATCTCAATTTTTTCTAAAGGAAGAATTAATGGCCTAATGATACTATATGTTTGATAATCAATACCCAAGATTATTCTTCATTTTTGTATTCACAGTTTGCCCACAATCTAAGCTATAAATCCACTTAATATAATCTTAGTGATTTGTATGGTATGTGCGGCAGGCTGTATAAATGCCCCTGCCATCTTCCCACCAGCCTGTCTCTGTCTCTGTCTCTGTTTCTGTCTCTCTCTCTCTCTCTCTCCCTCCCTCCCTCCATGTTATTTTTTGTGTGTATGTATGTATGTGTATGTGATACTAGGGATTAAACCCAGAGGTGTTCTTCCTCTGAGCTATGTCTCCAGCCCTTTTTATGTCTCCTCTACATTGTTGGTGGGATTGCAAATTAGTGCAGCCACTATGGAGATCAGTGTGGAGATTCCTCAGAAAACTGGCAATGGATCCACCATATGATCCAGCTATACCACTCCTGGGTATCTTTCCAAAGCGACTGAAATCAGAATGTTATAGTAATCCATGCATATCCATGTTTATAGCAGCACAATTCACAATAGCCAAATTATGGAACCAACCCAGGTACCCATCAACAGATGAATGGATTACAATATTATGAGATATACACATAATGGAATTCTACTCAGCAATAAAAAGGAACAAAATTATGTCATTTGCAAGGAAATGGATGGGCCTGAGGGACATTATGGTAAGTGAGATTATGCAGTCACAGAAAATGAAGGGTGATATGTTTTGTCTTATATGCAGAAACTAGGGAGTAATCAGGATACCAGAGGGACTTTAGATAATGGAGGAGGAATCTCAATGGAACTAGGGAGGTGGTCTGGGGAAAGGGGAGAATTAATGAAGGAAACACTTCTGTTGATGTTATGTACACATGTGAGAATACCAATGCCAATCTCAGTATCATGTATGGAGAAGGGGTGGGAGTGGGGAGGAAGCTGAGGGAAAGCCCACCAAGTGCTACATGCATGGATGTCACTATCACTATGGACTACATTATGATGTGAGAATACAATGCACCAATAAATGTATTTAGATTTTGTTTTGAAACTGGGTCTTGCTAAATGGCTAAGGCTGGCCTTGAACCTACAATCCTCCTGTCTCAGCCTCCCATGTCCTGGGATTACAGGCACATACCACTGTGCCCAGCTCCATCAGTCTCTTCCTGATTAATAGAAGCCCAACTTTAATAACACCTGGCATCCTGAAGAAGTCTTGTAGAGTCTCTGAATTAACTGGTCCTAGAACTTGGCTCCATCTAGATTTCTGATTATTTAACAGTCTATCTCCTAATTGAATATGATCCTCTGTGTTTTTAACTGAAAGTATCTGGCGCTACCCTTCCCTTGCTGAAAGAATACAACTATTTTTAATCAGTGCTTCTAATGAGTTAGAATGTGTCCAAATTATAAGGTTGTTTTAAAAAATCTACTTTATTCAAGGAATAAAAGGGAAAAGTTAAGGATGTTTGTTCTATTTTTCCCATGTAAAGAATAAATAGTGGCAGAAGGCTCTGCTTAAAATCTACTTCTTTATTGGAGAATGCCCTATTTGCACACATTTTTAACATTTCCAGATAGTTCAAAAACCTTTCTATTATCTAGAAACCCAAAGGGCATGCCAATTCTGGGATTTTAATTAAAATTTTAAAAGGAGTTTTCATTTCAATATGATGACAACTGTCTGGAATCATGAATGCAACATTGTACTCTGTCTCCTCCACAATTTCAAGGCATCTACCCATAAAGCTCTGGGCACGACTGAAGGGCTGCCAGAGAAAGGCAGAATAATGTGTGTCATTTAAGTGAATTTGAAAAGTAGTTCCTTGCTGCTTGGGGAGGGGGAAATCTATTGACATATTATATATATAATAACACCATGGTCTGAATAATCGCTTGCCAGTTAGCTTGGGTATAGCAGGCCATGGAGAAAACTGATTGTTTGAAATACACTGTCGGGATAGATATGGATTTAATGATGATAATTTTAAAGCTGGGAATATTAAGCAAAAGTTGACTGAAGCTTCTGAACATTTCTTTTTATAGTTCTGGTATTTTCACTCCTTGTAAAGCACTGACAGCCTTCTCAAGTGACAAAAACGTTGAAACAGTCACTTCACATGTTGTTAAAATAATAGCAAACATGAACATATTTAGCTGACTTTCAGGCTTAGAGTTCTGCATAGAGTAGAATATCCATACATGATTATCACCAACTAGTATTTCATTTATTAATAGATTTACATGCTAGAGCTACTGATGGTATTATAATAAAAGCATAGGGTATGCTAACAAAACATTTTAATCTGCCTCTGAAAATAAAAACATGAATGTGAGCCATAATGGAAAACTTTTTAAAATATTCCCTTGTAGATATAGGCATATTAAGGATTTTTATATCTCGATGGACTTATCTTTTGATTAATATAGCCACTCCTGATTTTTTTGATTAATATTTTCATGAAGTATCTTCTATCATAATTTTGTAACTGACAAAGCTGTATCATTTAGAGTTTTAGTGAATTTCTTGTAGGTAGCCTAAAGTTGGATCATGCTTTGTAATCCATTCTCCCAAAGTCTGTCTTTTAATCAGTATATGTATGTATGTATATATGGATAGATAGACATAAATGCATGTTGTGTGTGTGTGTGTGTGTGTGTGTGTGTGTGGTACTGGGGGTTAAACCCTACTCTGAGCTACACACCCCCAGACCTTTTTTATTTTTTCCTTTTTGAAAGAGTCTTGCTAAGTTGCTGAGGCAGGCCTCAGTACCTGTGATCCTCATGTCTCAGCCTCCCAAGTACTGGGATTACATATGTGCTTGGGCCAATTATATTTAAAGTAATTATTGATAATGTTAGGGCTTAATCTGTAATGTCAGTGGTGACCACATAAAGAGCCCAACCTTCTACTGCCACCCACCAGTAATGAGGAACCCCTTTCTCCCTGCACTGGGGTGGTTTCAGAGGAGGCCTGGTAAAAGAGTAAGGACTTCTGCCATCACTCAACAGTAGCAAGGCCTCTCCTCCCTGCAGGGAGCTGGTGGAGGTCAGATGGGGAGCCAGAACTTCCCATCTTCATAGAGCATGCAGACACTAACCAAAAGAAAGCAGGAACTGGTAAAGGGTAAGAGCAAATAAAGACCAAGAAGAATCAACAACCAAGAAGGCCATTGTATAATGATAAAAGAGTCAAGCCACCAAAAAGGCAGAGCAACAGCAGGGCTGCAAACAACTTCCGAAGAAAATACAGAACAAAATGAGGAAATAAACAAATCAAGAATTTTACTCGGAGATACCGACTCTTCTCTCTGAACTAGTAGAACAACTAGGCAGAAAATGAGCAAGGATAGAGAAGAGCTTAACACTGTCAGCCTGCAGGATCTTAGTGACATTTATGGAACCCAAGAGCAATAGAATGCACATTGTTTTTAAGTGCACATAGAACGTATACCAAGATGGACCATATTCTGGGCCATAATATCTCAACATATTTAAAAGATTTAGAAATAAACAAAGTATGTTCACGACCTACCACAGAATCAAAATAGAAATAAATAACAAAAAGATAACAGGAAAAATCTCCCAACACTTGGAAACTGAGCAACTAGAGAACCTATGGTTCAAAGAGGATGTTGCGAGGGAGATTTAAAAAATACAGTAATCTAAATGAAAATCAAAGTACAGTATACCAAAATTTGTGACACACAGCTAAAGTAGTCACAAATTTAATTCATAGCAATAAATGCATCGATTGAGGAGAAAAAGAAAGTCTCAAATCAGTAATCTAAGTTCCTACCTCAAGAACCTATAAAAACAACAGCAAAATAAACTCAAAGCAAGCAGACAAAAGGAAAAATTAGGGAGATGAAATCAACGAAGTAGAAAACAGCAATACAATAGAAATTATCAATGGATTGAACAGCTGGATCTGTGGAGAGAGCAATGAAATTGACAAACTTCCAGTCAGACTAATAAAGAAACAAAGAGAGAAGTCACAAATCACACTACCAGGAGGGAAACAGGAAGTATCCCTTTTTGCTTTGCTTTGTGATATTTAATCCTTAGCATCAGGGTAACTACCACATAGTTAATTAATCAATGCACTCCTTCAAGAAAGGCTGAATTTCTGTCTGAAGATATTTTTTTTTAAGTAAGCACCTTACCCTAGGAACTGTGAATGCCCAGTTCTTAATTTCCGGTTCTGCAACATCACTAAGCAATGCAATGCTTTGACGATGGAATTTTAAGGTTCAAAGTATAAATAATAAATAAGCTTCCCAAGAGTTGGGACATTGTTTCTTTTGTAATCACCAGCACATTCCCAGCATCAAGAACAGTGTCCACTGTATCTCACAGATAGTCAATATTTGCTGAATGAATAATTGAAGGAATTCATAATTGGAAGGGGTACAAACAGTATAAATTAGAGAACAGGATGGGAGGTTAGAATAAATGCTCGATTTACTTGATTTCCATAAAATGAAATCCATAAATCAGAACAAATGTCATGAGAGGGATAGAAAATTTGGGAATGGAATCTTGCTTACGTATAAATAACTCCAAGTTTTCAATGTCCCTGCTGTATTTCAAGTGTACTCAGATAAATGGGTTACAGATCATTGGAAATCTGTTTGAATGAGATTCTTTCCCCTGATATTCTGCAGAAAATAACTAGAAGACTTACCAAAAGTAAACTATAAATAAACTGGCCCCAGTTCAAAGTGGATTGAAATACGTAATAAAGAGATGAGGGACATACAGATGGCTTATTTTAGAAAGTTAAATGATTTAATAGGGTGATAATTTCTGAAAAGGAAATTGGGCTTCAATGAAGCATGCATGTCTTCTTCTACATTATCCGCAACAGTGCATGTAATTTGCACACATTTAATTAACTAATAAAACCCTATCAGTAGCATCAGGTTGGGAAATGTCATTGTTGATGACATGCTGCTCCATCAGGCTTTGGTGGATTGTATTTTGGCTTGTTAACACTAAGCTACAACGTGGCTAAGGGTGCTGGTCTAGGACTGCGGCTTGCTTTCAAATATTTCTCAATTTATTTAAAATTTCTTGGGGTTTGGACATGTAGGTGATAACTTATAGAATTCTACAAATGCAACACCCTACCTAAAGCATGATTCAAAGAAAAACAGGCACAGAAAGGATAATTAGAGCTGGATTCACTAGACTACAGATTGTATTCTGCTGCAGACTAATCAGCTTGATAATTTGACCAGAAATACATAGTGTTTCTCCCCCTCCACAACTTGGATTGTTTCTATCCTTGCTCTCTGACACAGAACCTTCGGGAAAATCATGTACAATGTTTCCATGAAATGAATATCTTGAAAATAGACAATACAATAGGATAGGAATGATATTATCCACTTGTACTTTCTCTTTTGTAAAACATAGTACATTTTTTATTATATATTGAGGCCTATTTTCCCCTGTAACTGAAGGAATAAAGGAAAGAGCCGTGACTCTCTGTATTGTCACATGGAGTTAGCATCAGCTGAGCCCAGGAAGACATGTTAGCAGGAATCTGCCCAGTAAAGAGATGGATGGCAAAAACATACATAGTTATCTCTTCCTTATCACATTCCTCCTACCAAGTCAGAAACACACTAATTGTTCTCTTAGGGTAATTATGTTAAAAGTTCCTCTAAAATTTAGAGTCTATGCTTCATTAAAATACATAGGCAGTGAAGGTATTTATACAAGCAAATTTGACACATGTATGACCCTAGGTTTCATTGTTGGGATCAAACACTTTGCCTCATAACTCTCCAGTTGATTGATTAAGAGTCAATCATATTTCAAGCAGATAGGCAAATGAGAATAGTGGTTATAAAACACCATGTTAAGAGACAATGTGATGGCTACCATGGAGCTGTTGTTGTTTAAAAGCAAAACACTTGAGCACAGCATTGAAGTAGTAAAAGAGTAGGTTGGAAATGATAAATTAAGGATGAAATAGCAGATCTACAAAGCCAGATAGATCACATTTAATACCACATGACCAAGCATTGGAGAGAAGGAGCCAGAAGAATGCCTTCATCAGTAACAGAGATTGGAAAATGCCAAGTATTTATGTCAGGAAGGGTGTCAAGGAGCGTGGAAGAAAACTCATGAGTTACTCTTTGGATGGATGAACTGCAGTTTGCTGTGGGAAGGTCTCATGAAAATGAGCAACAGAAACTCCAACACACTGGCCCATGGAATTGGAGAGGTCAGAAACTACAGCTAATCATATGGATACAGGCTATTGGCATAAAAGAAGAATAAGGTCTAGATGGAGAAGATGGACACACACAAAAATGGAGCTAAGCCCACAACATTGGAAAACAAGTACAGAAAGGTGAGCAAAAGAAGAAATGCCAAAGACCAGAAGGCAAATCGAGAAATGGAAGGAGAATGGAGATAAAAGTATAAGATAAACAATGACACAAAGCACAGTGCTTCTGATAAATGGAGAATAAGAACCGTTATTCTTTGATACATTATATACTGTCAAATACAATAAGCCAAGTATAGCCAAATATTCAAAGTGACAATCTGATTATATATCTGCATAAAAGATATATATGTGCATTTGTGTGCCTGAAGGAAAACTGAGAACTATGAGGTTGTTTTAAATTTCAGAGGCATTTCATTTATTTGCAACAAGTTTCACCTAATTCAGAACATGATCCCCTCATTGTTAATAGATTAAAAGGGGGGGAACTTCTAAATGTCACATCACAGCAATATGTAGCACCAATAATTAACCCTGAACAGAAGTTTTATTAATATATTTCCTTCGTGAAAAGTGAAACTGCTAAAATTGCCTTCATACTTTAAAAATTATTGGCTTATCATGCATCACTGTGATTTTCTTGTTGGCTGCTCTAGCTGTATGAAATACATCCTCCATGAACTTTACTTTGCAGCTCTAATTGCTGCACATAGTGATTAAACCAAAAAAATAGTTTTTTCTTTATTCACCAAGAGTTATCTCCTTGGCAATTTTATTAGAGATGTTTACGAAAGCACAAAGCTCCATCAACATCATTTAGTACTTATGAAATGTCTTGGTAGAAATGCTAATAAATTTTGCAGTCATTTAGTAGCAGTCATTCTTCAATATAACTTTGATTTCTGACTGTCCTGACCTCTCTTTCTACCCAAAAGTGAATACTTGCACTGTTAGGCAGAAGGCAGTGGGGTGAGAGAATGTTGGAGATTCACATTTGTACTTACTAAGCAATGCATTTATTTAAAAAGATGCAGGGTGCTTAAAATTTTAATAGCACTCTAGTACTCCCCTGAGAAATATTTATTTAGGACAAAATGTACCACACTTGCTTCCTGACGATTAGTAAAGCATGTTAGAACATTAGAAAATCCCTTCTCCTGTGTAAGACCACAAACTCTTCTTTATTGATAAAGTTACTTCCAAATTCCTGTTATGACTTAGTTTGCTTTAATTCCTCCAATATTTGTTTGGAATTTATTAAGTGCCTAATGGTACCATTGAACTCCATTTTATAGTTTTTTTTTTTAAATAAAAACCACTAAGACAAAATGTAATATATTTTGGCACCTCTCCCTTGAAGTTATCTGGTCCTGATATAGCAAGAAACGACCAGCTCTTCCCTCTGGTATGGTGGGTGTATAGCCTTTGATCAAAGAGTCTCAATCATGGGTAATGTCTTTCTGGGCAACAATACAATGAGCAGAAAGGATATCAGATCATCCCTGGGAAACTTAGAAGCAAAAGGGTTGGTTGAGAAGAACCAAACATGTTGCATGAACTGTGGAAGAATTCAGAGGCAGCTCCAAACTGTGTCTCTAGGAAGAGCTGTGCAGAGGCAATCCAATGCACAAGGAGCTGGTGTGTCCCCTGAACCTTCAGAGCAAGCACATGGGTTTTACTTTGTCTGCTTATTGGAAGAGACCTTTGGAGGGAGACTGGCAGAGATATTATGGAGTGGACGGACCCCAGAATATTCCCAAAGAACACCAATAGCTAATCATGAAAGCGTGACCTTATTTATAACTAAAACAAATTTCCCCTTTAACTACTAATTCATGACATTGAGTCTAGACACATAAGCTGATCATCTAGCCACAAGAGGAAGATCAACAATGGTGAATAAACAAAACACTCAGCTGTGCTTCTACAAGTGAACAATCTGTCTTTTCCTGGAATTCTACCATTTGTGATCATCTGCTTTGACTGCAACATCTAAAAGAACACTGAACCAGGGACTCTACAAACTCCTGTTTCCCATTGTGAAGTTGGGTTTCTGATGTCCAAGATTTCTGCCTCCTCTCCACTGCTTTTCTTGTATCTTTCATTCATCTCTAGTAGCCTTTTCACAATCTTACATCTCATGATAGAATAGGAGGTGCTTCTTTAAATGGCAAAACTAATTTTTCTTTATTGGTGCAATTTTATTGTAACTATACATCATAGTGAGGTTCAGAGTGGTAAATACACACATGCACACAGCATTCTTTGGTTGCATCTTTCCCTTCAGTTCCCACCCCGCTCTTCATCCTCACCATAAATAGTCTTTACATCGATACAAGTAACTTCACATGTGAACAAAGGGTTATTTCTTTTCAGTTATATTTTGTGTAATTTTTAAATACCACTTTTCTTATTCTGAATATATGTAGTACCTATTCGTAGTAGAAGATTTGGGAAATATTTTTTAAAAGAAGATATATTTAATCTTTTATATTCATTCAACACCCAGATAATTATTGTTAGTATCTGATCTATATATCATGAACATCTATGGCATGGTGGCTTATTAAATAATCTCTGATATTTTTCTGAATAAGAATATTTTCTTTTTCTTTTCTTTATTTTTGTTTGATTTTTTTTAAACTGGGGATTGAACCCAGAGACATTCTACCTCTGAGCTACACCCCAGCCCCTCCCCCACCTTTATTTTTCCTTGACACAATGTCTCGGTAAGTTGCTGAGGGTCTTGCTAAGTTGCTGAGGCTAGCCTCAAACCTACAATCCTCCTGTCTCACCTTCCCAAGTACTGGAGTTATAGGCATGTACCACCTCACCCCGCTGATGACAAGGTATTCATATCACAGGACAAGTCTCACACAACAGAAAGTAATATGGTATATCCTTTTGTCTTAGAAATTTGTGGGAAGGGCCAGGCGTGGTGGCACACGCTTGTAATCCCAGTACTTTGGGGGGCGGAGACTGGAGGATCCGGGTTCGCGGCCAGCCTCAGCTCTCTCTCTCTCTCTCCCTGTCTCTCTCTCTACCGAGTGAGGCCCTCCAGAACTTCATGAGACCCGGTTTCAAAATAAAGTATAAAAAATTAGGGCCGAGGTAGAACGGAGGTAGCGCGGAGGTAGAACGCCCCTGGGTTCAATCCCCAGTACCGCAAAAAAAAAAAAAAAGAAATTTGTGGGAAGGGATTAGATACAAAAGTAGGGGAAGCATGCTACCATATGCTTCCCAACTTTTGCCCACTATTTTGGAAATGGGGTGGGAAGAGACAGAAGCAATGGAGTTGTATACATTTATTCTCTATGAGGAAAATCCTCCTAGCTCCTATGGCCTATGTATGACAAGATTTCAGAAGTTCAAGTAAGCAGAAAGAGGAAGTCATAATGTCTGAACTCTGGCAGGAATCAATGGCGCTACAGCCTTGGACTAAGGGACGGGCCACCTGAGCTGATGAAAAGATCAAAACATCCATCAGATTTCAGAAGGTACCTGTAGCATCGAGCAAGAAGTAGTCGGCAGAGAGCCGCATTCTGCAGATTTCAAGAGTAAATGCAAGCAAGATTTCAGAAGATTGACATTAGTTCTCTACCAGAGGAACAGCTGGCAAAGACCTTCTCCCATTAGGTAGGCTCTCTCTTTAGACTCTTGATGGTTTCCTTTGAGGAGCAGAACCTTTTTTAGCTTAATGCCATCCATTTATTAATTCTTGTGTTAATTAACACTAAAAATAAAAGACCCAACCAAGAAATGGGCAATTGAACTAAACAGACACTTCACAAAAGAAGAAATACAAATGGTCAATAAATACATGAAAAAATGTTCAACATTATTAGAAATCAGGGAGAGGCAAATCAAAACTACACTGAGACTCGATCTAACCCCCATTAGAATAGCAATCATCAAGAAGTCAAACAATAATAAATGCTGGCGAGGATGTGGGGAAATAGGAACTCTTCTAAACTGTTGGTGAGATTGCAAATTAGTACAGCCGCTACGGAGATCAGTGAGGAGATTCCTCAGAAAACTGGAAATGGATTCACCATATGATACAGTTATACTACTCCTGGATATCTTTTCAAAGGGACGGAAATTAGAATATTATAGTAATACATGCATATCCATGTGTATAGCGGCATAATTCATGATAGCCAAATTATGGAATCAACCTGGGTGTCCATCAACAGATGAATGGATTACAAAGTTATGGGGATATACACACAATGGAATTTCTACTCAGCAATAAAAATAGAACAAAATTATGACATTTTCAGGAAAATGGATCAACTTAGAGAACATTATATTAAGTGAGATTAGCTAGTCACAGAAAATGAAGGGTCATATGTTTTCTCTCATATACAGAAGCTAGGGAGTAATTGGGATACAATAGGGACTTTACTTGATGGAGGTGAAACTCTGATGGAGCAAGAGATGTGGTCTAGGGGAGGGTGCGGGGGAAGAGGGAGAATTAATAAGGAATCGCTTGCATTGACATTGTGTACATATGTGAGAATACTAATGCCAAGCTCAATATCCTGCATGGGGAAGCGGAGGGGGAGTGAGAAAGGAGCAGGGGAAGGTTTTCAAAGTGCTGTGTGCATGGATGTCACTATGAACTACATTATGTTGTGAGACTATAAGACTATAAGGCACTAATAAAAGTGAATAAATAAATAAAAGATTTCAGAGGATGGAATCGGACCAAAGGTTTTTCAATTGATCCAAATGCCCACACCCCAGAACCAGACACTGGCCAGACAGTGAGGTCAGCACAATCAAAGGATCTCCACGTCCTCATGCAAGGCCTTGAAGTCTTTCCCTTGAGAACAGAACAGGGCGAGGAAGAGCTGACAGAGAGGTGAACTTTGTACTTACTGGATACTTATCCAAGAGACAGGTGTGGAAATCAAAGGTGACTTTGGAGGAGGAATAATGTACCATTTACTCACCAATGTCATTCCAGTTCTTGGCCATTCTAACCATCCCTGCCTAGCCCAATAAGAAATCAAAAAGAAATTAATATCAGCTGAAGAATTGTAATTTATAGGTGTTCGATTTTTTAATTCAAGTATACGCACATACCGTGCACAACTAGAATCTCATGTTTCATAAATCTATTATATCTAGGCATTCATATCCCTAGACTGTATTAACTTTAAGCTACAGTAAATTGACCTCTCACCCTGTGTTGCTCTTTGTGACTGCTTTTATGTGATGGACTTCTGTCACCTACTCAAAAATCCACACTTCAGCCCTGGAAAAATGCTCAGAGAACCAGGTCCCCTCTTGCCCCCCACCGACTCCTGTCGCCCTTGTCATCCACTGTGATTGTACAGATTGGCAGATCCACATTCCAGTCTGGTCTCTGAATCCTCATGACAATCTGATGCTTGACTATTCTGATTCTCTAAGTGGTTTTCACTCTGGGGTTTCAATGAACCTCCTGGTCTCTGCTTTCTGCTCAGTAGGAGACACTCTTTATACTGCTCTGATGTTTTTAAATTGGAGACAATAGCTTTGGGAATGATGTTCCTTTTTGGGCTCTCTCTAGGAGCAAGAGATTTTGCTTTACAATTGTGCTCCTAACTTTCTCCTTTTGGGAAAAAAAAGAAACTTTTCCTTTTCTTCCAGTGACTTAGGTAAATTATAAAGAATTCTCTGTTCAATACAGAAGCAGGGTTAGGAGAACAGCTTGCATTCTACTGATATGTCTTCCAATGTGTTTAAAGTTTTTAAAGTGTGTTTTCCTTAGCCAATTACCTGTCATTTAAAGACAGTAAACCATAGAGACCATAGAAAGCAACTGTTCAAGACGTTCTGCACTGAGCGGAATGATGCCCTACAGAAAGACCCGCAGGCCCTCTTAGTAGACTCACCTTCACTTCCTCCAGTCACCTCTGCCTCAGGCCACTTGCACTGCCTTGAAATGTTGACTCTCATCAGCAGCGCTCTTTTGAATTCATATCCCCAATGCCTTACACAGTTTTTCCATGTTTCAAAAATACTTCAAAATGGCCGGGTGTGGTGGCGCACGCTTGTAATCCCAGTACTTTGGGAGGCGGAGACCGGAGGATCTGGGTTCGCGGCCAGCCTCAGCTCTCTCTGTCTGTCTGTCTGTCTCTCTCTCTCTCTCTCTACCTAGTGAGGCCCTCCGCAACTTCGTGAGACCTGGTTTCAAAATAAAGTATAAAAATAGGGCCGGGGGTGTAGCGCGGGGGTAGAGCGCCACTGGGTTCAATCCCAGGTACCGCAAAAAAAAAAAAAAAAAAAAAACTTCAAAATGGACCCGATGTTATTTAAACTCCAGACTTTTTACTATTTTACCTCTATTTTGCAGATTCAAGTATCTTACATATCTAACATATAGTTATTATAAACACACACATATACATATATAGTTTGATTTTTCTAAATAGACATTCTAACTATTTCCTCATTTGAAGACTGTAACTCCGTGGGAACATAGGTACAACATGTACTATTATCCCATCTGCAGATGTGAAAGCTGAGTGGCAGAAGATTCCATCCATTGCTTGAGGTAACAGAGCTAAAGGAATCCGAGTAATGAATAACTGGATGATATTGACATAAGCAATATCAATAAATCAACTTTGTGGAGGGGGGTTCTGGGGATCAAACCCAGGGCCTTGTGCATACTATGCAAGTGCTTTACCAATGAGCTACACTCCCAGACCTAATCAATTTTTACACAAGAATATTAAGCAGTACATTTCTATCTGCATGTGAGCTTGACAAACAGAAAAAGTGCATTATTTTTTCAATTAGAACACTCATTAAGCACCTATCACACAGTAACACACTGAACATCACTTGGAATGGGGGACACAGCTACAAACATCAAAACCTCTGCCTCTCAGACATTTTACCCTTGCTGGAGCCACATGACACCGAGTGAATAGTGATGTATGTGTTCTCAAAAGACAGGAAGAGAAACAAGTGAAATCTATCTTCTAAAATGTTGACTCTTTAAGAAAGACAGGATGATTGATATTAGACCCTCATGAAATGTGAGTTTGATGATGGATACATATTCCTACATGATAAACCTGGATGTTCATATCATTATTAATTGCTTCAAGGTTGGTTACTCACTGTAGGCTTTAGAGTCAGTTGCTTGGTTCAAATCCTGACTTTACTACTTAAAAGATATGGGACTTTCGACTGGCTACTTAACTTCACTGGCTCATTTTCCTCATCCATAAAATGGGAATGATCACAGGGGCAACCTCATAGCATTGTAAGGATGAAATGAGACAATGCAGGGAAGCATTTACAACAGTCTCAAGATCCAATATTAAATTATCAGATATATTACTATCCTGCATTCCTTTCTAAGAATTAAAATGTTCACTGAGGAAGAACTATGATCCTAAGGATCCAAGATGGTGACCAAGGGAGATACCATGTTATGATCTCTCTGAGACTTGGATCTCAATTGCCATGAAAGCAACTTCTTGACAGGAGAAGAAAAGCAACAAAAACTTGAAGTAAACAACGAAAAGTTTGAAATGTGTTGGAATCAAAGCCAGAAGACAAAACAGAGGAAAGTAAAAAGCTCCAAGCGCCTTACCTAAGGAACGGTGGCGGCGCCATCTTGGCCGGACCGCGCCGGCCACTCCCGGCATCGCGGCTTCCACACGCCGCCGGCAGAGAAGCCAGAGACCTGCTGTGAGTTCAACTGCAGATCAGCAGAGACGAGAGCGAGCAGCGGCACCTCCACACTCGAGACACCAAACAGCGGCGGCCACTGCGGCTGCAGTGGCGCCATCTTGGCTGGACTTTACCGGCAGCTACCAGCATTGTGGCTCCTGCACAAGACCAACGAAGACACCAGCGACCTGCTGTGAACCCAGCAGCTGCAGAATAGCAGCAGTGAAGGCGAGCAGCGACTCGCTCCACGCGCGACACACACCCGAACTGCTGTGTAGGCAGAAGCGGCAGCAGTGCCATCTCGATCAGACTGCGCTGGCGGCTACCAGCATTGCGGCTTCTGGAGCCACCAACAAGGAATCCAGGGAGCTCTTCTAAAACCAGCACTGCAGAGCATCAGCAACAAAAGCGAGCAGCATTTCGATCCACACTCAGCAGAATCCCCAGGACCCGGAGGCCTGACCAGAACCTGCAGCAGCGGCTGAGCCCACCGCCCCCCCCGCAGAGATTAAGAGCAGCGCTCAATGAGACTGTAAGTCAACAAGCCGCCCCAGGGGGAGACCACCCAGCACGGCCACAGGGACTCGCGGGGTCTGAGACGGTGCAGATTGCCCCGGTGGAGGTGGGAGTGGGGTCAGCTGTGGAACGCGGTAGACATGTGGATAAGCAGACAGTCCCTGGCGATATTTGGGTGGGACAGACTTGTAGTCCACGGGTTGCAGCACCCTTATAGAGTCCCCAGGGATTGCCACAGGACATACAGCTGTGGTACCTGGAGAAAATTGGACCAAACCAGCCCTCTCTGTGGAAAACGTGGAGTTCTGTGTTTGCACAGAATCAGGTCAAAGCGACACCTGCCACTTCTGTAGGCAAAGAAAGACACAAGCCCGGGGCCCCTTGCTGGTGACACCTGCCATAGGTGTAGACAGAGAGAGACATAGGGACAGCCCAAGTGGAGAACATGGAGACCCAAGCTTGCAGTGAGAGGGGCAATAGCGGCACTGGTCGCTTGCACAGGTAATGAGAGGCACCAAGCAAGGGTCCCAATCACTGAAGGAGACCAAGAATTGGGCCTGCAAATGGACATTATACCGAGCAAGTGAGAATAACCATTCAGTAAAGGCTATGCATCTTTAAGGCACACTTAGTAGCAACTATCTACCTCTAGGATAAGAAACTATAAAGGGAGACAGATTAGACAGAGGATACCTACAGAGTGAGAGAGAGAGAGCAACCAAAAGCAACAAAGGTATAAACATAAGAAACCTTAAATCATGAAAAGGAAGAATGGCAAAGAAACAATGAGCCCCCACAATCCCACAACAACAGAACCCACCGACTCAGAAGTGCAAAGATTGCCAGAAGGACAATTCAGAACTTCAATAGAGGAAATGATACAGAATTTCTGAAAAGAATTCAGAGAGAGCCTGAAAGGAATGAAGGATCAAATGAGCAAAGAATCTGACACCCTGATCAGGAATCAAAAAGAAGCCCTGAAGGAAGTGAAGAATGCAATAATTGAAATGAAGGCATCAGTACAGACCATCAACAATAGACTAGACCACATGGAAAACAGAATCTCACTCTTAGAAGGTGACCTCTCCAAAAATGAACACATAGTATATAAATTAGAAAAAACAATTCGACAACATGAATTGGACATTGAAGAGATCTCAGCCAGTCTTAAAAGAGCAAACCTAAGAATAATAGGCATAGAAGAGTGATTAGAAGCTGAAACCAAAGGAATCAATAATCTATTTAGAGAAGTAATATTAGAAAATTTTCCAAACATAAAAAGAGAGGTCAGCTGGGCGTGGTGGCACACGCTTGTAATCCCAGTACTTTGGGAGGCGGAGACTGTAGGATCCGGGTTTGCGGCCAGCTTCAGCTCTCTCTCTCTGTCTCTCTCTCTGTCTCTCTCTCTCTCTACTTAGTGAGGCCCTCCTCAACTCCGTGAGACCCGGTTTCAATAAAGTCTAAAAAATAGGGCCGGGGTTGTAGTGCGGAGGTAGAATGCCCGTGGGTTCAATCCCCGGTACCACAAAAAAAAAAAAAAAAAAAA
>PVJS01034515.1:0-21531 GCA_004027185.1 Glis glis | reverse complement strand
TCTCTCTCTCTCTCTCTCTCTCTCACTCTCTCTCCCCGTCTCTCTCTCTCTACTTAGTGAGGCCCTCCGCAACTTTGTGAGACCTGGTTTCAAAATAAAGTATAAAAAATAGGGCCGGGGGCGTAGCGCGGAGGTAGAACGCCCCTGCGTTCAATCCCCGGTACCGCAAAAAAAAAATAATAATAATAATAATAAGGGCTAGAGGTGTAGCTCACAGGTAGAACACCCCTGAGTTCAATCCCTAGTACCAAAAATACATAAATAAAGAAAAGAAAGAAAAGAAAAGAAAAGAAGCTCTCTGAAGCCCTGCAACAACTATGGTTGCTGGCATTATTTCCCCCATTTTCCTGCACCAAGTCATCTCTCTACTACCCCAGGACACAGAGAGCTGCCCAGGTGAGGAACCTCCAGACCGACTGGGGCAGCAGCCACTTCTGCCTTTGCCCGTGGCTGGCTGGGAAGTGGGAAGCGAAGGAGTCGGGGAGGGTGCCGTGTGTGACAAACCCTTCTCTGATGTAGCTCGAATCTATCTGGGAATGGAAGAAGTGGCACAGATGCCGTCACCAAGAAATTACCCAATTTAGCACCAACTACACAATCCAGCAATTAGTTTCTTAAACCGGAACTTGCTGGGGGCTGCCAGGCTGGCGGGGTTGTTGTTACAAATCTCACTGGGAAACCAGCTGTGTAATTCGCCAGGAGGTTGTCACTGCCCCAAGCAATTACCTTCCAGAAAAAGAATGGAAAGTGGGGGAAGGAGAAGGATGCAGAGGAAGGAGTCAGAGTGGCTTCTCTTCCTCTCCCTGGGGGCCCTGCCCAGCCAAATCAGTTGGTTTTCCTTTCTTGAGACGGAGGTGACTCACAAACTCCCAGGATCAAAGCAGTTATTGGTGTGGACTCTCTCATCAAACTATCTGGGTTCGAATCCCTTTCCACTCACTCACTAGCTGTGTGCACTTGGGCAAGGGATTCACCTCTCTTAAACTATTTTCTCATCTGTGAAATGGGGATAATATCAGAGCCCTCATAAAGGTACTAATGGTGTGATAGTTAATAAAGCATATAATGCACCTAGCACTGTACTTAAACATGGTAAATACCCAATAAAAATGCCGCACACTTGTAATCCCAGTACTTGGGAGGCTGAGACAGGAGGATCACAGGTTCGCGGCCAGCCTCAGCTACTTAGTGAGGGAGGCCCTCCGCAACTTAGTGAGACCCTGTTTCAAAATAAAGAATAAAAAAATAGGGCTGGGGGTGTAGCTTGCAGGTAGAATGCCCCTGGGTTCAACCTCCAGTACCGCAAAAAACCAATAAAAGTATATATCATTATTTGTAATTTTATTTTCACTATTTCCTCCACTGTATTACAGTGTGACCTTGGGTAGGTCACTTAATCTCTCTGAGACAACCATCTAAGGCCAAAAGTTCTCTGCTGGAGAAAAAGATAAGTCCTTCTCAAGATTGTCCACATCTAGGGACCCAGGGATCCAGGCGCGCTTGATGAAGGCTGGTGTCTCAGAAGACGACACAGAGTGAGACCGTGGTCAACAATGAAGATTTAAAAAAAATCAAATATCAGCTGATTCACTCCTCAGGAAGCTTCTGGGAGAGCCACATGCTGGACATGATGTCCAGATAGCAGCAAAGGGTACAGCTGTCTCTTGCTGGGGGTCAGCCCTACCCACTGCCCTCACACGGAGCCCATGAGGTCATCCCCACACCAGTTCCGATATTAGAGCAAAACCTGCAGTGAGTAAGGCCTAGAATTCATTTTGCTGCTGTAAGCCTGGGCTCCCCCATGCCTGTGGGTGAGCCATGTGTGCTCGGGGACCCCAAATCTTCAGGCTTTGTCTCTCCATCCCTTTCCCTGGGCTGCCCTAATCAATAGGGCTAGGATCCTGTCTCAGTTTCCCTGTCCAGGCCCCCACCATCCCCTGACCTGATCACAACTTGGATGACTAGGGCTGTATGTCCACTGTAGATGGGCTGACCACTGGGGGTCCCAACACAGAGCCTCTGACCTTCAGTTCTTGCTGCTGAGTATTCATCCTGGCCCATAGATGCCTCTTCCTACATCCACTTCTGCCTAAGCCCCCTTGGCCAATGTGACACTGGCTTTACTTAGTTGCTTTCAGCAGCATCTCTGTACCTGGCCTTGTGCCCTGGTCCCTGGCCTCCCTCAACCCCACTACCCATCCCTGTGGCTGAAGACTCAGCAATCCTTGTGTCCAATCCCAGCCCTTAGGATTCCAGGGAAAATCCTCCTTCTCCTACCCTCCCTGCCCCAGAAAATGGAAAGGGAGGAAGAAGGGACAGAATGGAAAGAGAGAGGTTTACAGTCTCATTCATTCACCTTCATTACTTTATTTAATCAACTCTTCCTGGGGGCGTGGGGCAGGAATTTTACAGAAAATGGGTTTACTGTTCCAAAACACTCAAGACATTTAGGCAGATCTGAGTCTAAATGCGTCTCCTGACCCAATGGACAGTGCTCAGCCTGTGAATAACCCGCACTACCTATAATCTCTTTGAAAATCCCACCTCAGGGGGCTTTGCACTTGATGTACTCTCTGCTGGAACACTCTGCCCCAGATATTCCCATGGCTTCCTGTCTCATCTTTTGGGGCTCAGCTCAGAAAGGCCTTCCCTGACCACTCGCACTGTAGCTAAAGCCAAGCCAAATCCCCCAGGTCGCTCTGCGTCACCCTCTTGCACTGTCCTCATAGCACTTACTGCTCCTTAGAATTACCTTCTTCATCCATTGCAGCTTTATAGGATGACCTGCCATGGTAGAACATAAGCTCCAGAAGGGCAGGGACTGTGCCTGTCTCTGCACTGCAGCGTTCTGAGCATCTAGAACAATGCCTGGCACTAACAGGTGCTCAGGAAATATCTCCTGCATGAATGAATGTCTTCCCTCACTGCCTGCATCCACTCCCCGGTACACAACAGCCCCAACAACGGCCTCCACGCCTGTCCCTCGAAAGGCTGGGGAATGGTCAGGAGACGTTGGTATTAGAAATCCTGCCTCCAAACCCAGTCCTGCTCATCCTGTATGTCCTGGTTTCTCACAGGTGCACCCTTCTGCACAGGGAGGGTAGTGGAGGAGGAGTAAGAAGGAAAACAGTGACCCTTCCCAAGGCCACCAGGAAAAGAGGGACTTTCAGCGCTGAGCTGTAGGGGCAATGCTCAGGGTCCACCATTCTGCCCCAAGGAGGTCCGCTCACTCTAACTTGCTGGGTGCCAGCTCCTTCTCCAGCTGGGGCCATGTAGCGAAGAGGCCCCAGAAGCAAAGTGTGAACTTCTTCCACCTTCTCCAGGGCTGCCAAAGGCCCTTTGAGACACAGTGCATCCCAACTGGTCTCATCCTCCTGGCCAACTGCTTCTGGTCCCTCCTCAGCTCTCTCTCCCATCTCTGTCATCTGAACTGACTCTCGCTGTGCTGCCTCTCGCCCCCTCCTGAAGGCCTCCAGGAGCCTTCTTTTGTGGAGAGGGAGGACTCCCAGGACCAGATCTCCCGAGAGCTCCTGGCCAGGGGCAGCTGGTGAGAAAGACTGTGGGTTCTAAGTCTTGAGCCAAACTGTTAGGGTTCACAGCCCAAGTCCACCAGTTACTAAGCATGTGGCCTTAAGGAAGTTCCTTCATCTCTCTCAAGTTCAGTTTTCTTGTTTTCAAATGAGGGCAAAAATAGTCCCTTTCTCACTGTGAAATCACAAGGATGAAGGAAATGCAGGTAAGACGTCCAGCATACAGTAGAAGGTTAGCTACTCACAATGAGGGAGAAACCACTTAAACACATGGGAACCAGACACAGGGCCTCTGAGAGGATTCCTCAGACAGCCTTGGGCAGGTGTTGTGACCATACCTAAAGGGTTTGGATCAGAAATGGATACTCTGGGATGGCCGTGGTGGTGCATGCCTGTAATCCCAGTACTTAGGAGGCTGAGACAGAAGGATCGCAGGTTCGTGGCCAGCCTCAGCAACATAGTGAGTCTCTCAACAACCTAGCAAGACCCTGTTTCAAAACAAAAAATAAAAAGGGAAGATGTAGCTCAGAGGCAGAGTGCCCCTGGGTTTAATCCCCAGTACCACAAAAGAAAAGAAAAAAAAAAGAAATGGGTACTCTGAAAATTCATTTGTTTCCTATATCTAGGAATTTGTTTGCCTAGGATCTTTTTGAAGACCTTCCACATCTGGAGCATGCAGAAGACAGCAAGGCAGCCCTGGTGGCCAAAGATGGTGGCATTGGAGAGAAGTAGAAGCCCTTGATTCACAGACCACACACACACACACACACACACACACACACACACACACACACACAGCCAGGGCTAGCAGTCTCTTCCAACTCCAGGTTCCTGGAAGAGAAAGTTCAGCAGCCTCCTAGCTGGGTGCTGGAGAGGCGATCATCCTCCTCCACACATTCCACAACAGCCCACCTGCATGACCATGGGACTTGTTTTCTCAGTCTGAGCCTTGGCTGTCTCCTTTGTAAACTAGGGACAATGATACCTTCCTCCTTGGGCTGTGGCAATGAGTAACGAGGCTGATCTATCCAAGGCAACTGGCACATTTGTCTCCACCCATTAGCTTCTCCTGACTTTAGCACCTGAGCACATTCTATCATTTGTATGTGATTTGTGCTGATGCTGCTCTGGCCTTCAGGAGCCTGCCAGACCTGAGCCTGCAGGGCCACCAGAGAACAACAAGTAGGAACCCAAGTCTGTGACCAGAGTCCACTGGGCATGAGTTGCTTGGCCAGGCCAGGCCTGTGGCCTTTCCTACCTCCAGCCTAGGTATCTTGTCCACCTGTGGAGTCCAGAGTTTAGGACTGCCTCCAGGGTTAGCACATTATCCCATAAGCTTTCTATGTGAGCTTCCATCACCAGGGCCTGTCACCTCCTTCTGAGCCTCTCCCACAAGGAAATCAAGCACAGGGGTGGCTCCACAGGAACCGTGGAGGCCCTTTCTGTTGGCTGACTCCAGGGTTCACAGGAGTGAACCACCTCTGGGCTCTGCCTGACCCTGCCACAGCCTCAGGGATGTCTAAGCCCTTGCCCTCCTCTTTGAATTTTCAGGCTTAGGAGAACAGAAGAGAGTGGGGAGCTGGGGACACAGTGGGACAGTGCACGGGGAAATGAGGCAGCACAGACTGTAATATTCCTCCATATAGATGCCCTGTCCTCTCAACTTTACCCTCTGATGTATACTCTTTTCCAAGAAGCCTTCCCTAAGAGTGCTTTCCTCATCAACCTGAAGACATAGAAGGTACTCCCTCCTCTTGGGTCCCATACCTCTATTCAACACAGTAAGATAAATACACGTTTGCAAGCTGTGAGCTCCTTAAAGGGTAGGATTCATAGGACCTATCTCTGTATGGGCAAACGATGCATACAATAGGTATTCAATGAGTTCTGGGTCAGTGTCTGAGCCATCAAGAAGTAGTACCCCACAGCTAAGACAAAGGGAAACAGGGGGAAACGGGAGGAAACAGGAGAAGGCAGGAGAGAAATGACTCCAGGCATCTGGGCCAGCATTCTGCAGGCGGCAGGGCTGGTCCAGGGTGCTATGGTTTTGCTGAAAATCTGGGCATGTCCTGACCAGGGAGGCATGCGAGCAGAGGCTGGATTCAAGCACTGGGCAGCCAGCCTCTGATGCCTTTCAACTCTGAAGTCTAAAGTTCAACTCTCTGAATGCCTGCAACCGCACAGGCACTGTGTTTAGATGCATCTCCTCATACGGTCTTCATGATAGTCCTGTGCAGTAGGGACCACTGTTAGTTCCATTTTACAGATGAGAAAAATCAAGGTTTAGAATATAAAAAACAAAACTGCCCGAGGTCACATGGTGGTGGAAGACGAATTTTGATGTGTTTAAATCCAGACCTGACACTCTCAACCACTAGCAGACCAAGCCCAGGCTGAACAGGACACGTTTCCCCGACCAAACTGGACTGATGAAGCCAGCAGCGGGCCCCCACTGGACCTGACCCAGCACTCAGCCTCCAGAAAGCTCCACACCTGCCAACCCTCCCTCACACGTGGCCATACATGTTTCCAAGATGGCTCGTCCACAATTTAGCAGGTGTTCATCCACAGGTAAATTACACAGCCATGTGGGCATCCACATGTCTTACACGGCACTTGTCCTCTCAGAGATAGTCACTGTCACATCATGTACTTGACAAGCATATAAACTTGTTCCCAGGAAGACTTGTGCACATGTGGATTTTCATCCAAAGACACTGGCACTTGTGTGTGTAGAAGCTGAGCAGATGCAAACCTTACATCTTACATGTCCGCATGATTATCCCCCCATATGACAGCTGTACATGCTCATGTCACAGCTCTTATGCACCCACATCTGCTCATTGTCATACACAAAATCCTCCCCAACAAGAAGTTTATCCATTGTTCCCAGATCCAACACTAGGCCCAGGTGAACAATGATGTTGGCTCCCTCTGGGGTTAGCCAGGCAGCCCACAGAGGGGGAGAAGGCTCAGCCTGCCCGTGATGGATGGAATTAATCTACTGAGCTGGAGAAACTAAATAATTAAATCCCTAATCACCCCCCAAGCCAGCCCAGGCCAATATAGCTGAGGGAGGGAGGGGGCTCTGAGGCCCAGACCAATATCCAGGAGAGGAGGAGGGGCCTGGGAAGAGAAGCACTGGCAGAGCCTCCAGGAGGGGTCACTGGGAGGGACTCTGGCAAGCAGGAGACAGACAGACAGCCGAGGCTCTCCAATCCACAGGCTCTCCCGTTCCACATGGAAATGAAGAAGCTTGAGAAGACAGGCCACCACCATACAGGTGCAAGGTGGGACACAGTGCTTAACCCTCTCCAGAGCTCTTCCTGCCATTTGGTGAGATGGGAGACATCCCAAGAGTATAAGGGGTGGGCAGGAGCCGGACATGGTGGCACAAGCCTGTAATCCCAGTACTTGGGAGGCTGAGACAGGAGGATTGAAGGTTCGAGGACAGCCTCAGCAAGTAGTAAGACTGTCATCAACCTAGTGAGACCCTGTTTCAAAAATAAAAGTAAAATAGGACTGGGGCTGTAGCTCAGAGGTAGAATGCCCATGGGTTCAATCCCCAGTGACACACACACACACACACACACACACACACACACACACACACACACAGGGGTGGGTAGATAGGACACTCAGAGTGCCTAGGACCAAGGCAGTCAATGGCAGAGTCGCACCGGTCACTCAGGCTTCAGGTCACCCCTGCCCCACTCAAAACAGGTCCCTCCCTGAGCTGGGCACAGATGGCAGGGAGGACCCCTTCACACAGGCGCACCTGCCTCCCTTAGAAAGTGAGTCCAGCACGTGGCTAGGAGGCTGAGGATGGGGCCGAGGCCTGGGCAGGGGGGCTCAGGGAATCAGCCTGGGAGCAGGCCCCAGTCCGATTGGCTGAAAAGTGGGTCATTTTCCTTTTGAAAAATAGTGAGAAAATGGAGAAGTAGGTCGGGCTCTCATCCCCTCAGCCCCAGGCACCAACCCCGACTTGCAGGATGGGGAGCTAGGGAGAAGCCTGCACGTGCCACAGCCCCATGTCCCCCAGGACCCTGGCCAGGGCTCCACGCAGGAGGCCAAGGTCATCATTACTCCGGACACTCAAGGACAAGCGCACTCAGAGGCCAGAGCTGGAACGCCGGCCCCACCCTGCCCTGGGGGCGCTGAGGTGGAAAGGGCTAGGGCTGGGGCCCAGCTACAGGGGTGAGGGCTCCAGCAGGAGGGACCCCGAGAAGCCCCCTCCCACCCCACGTCGGTCGTGATGCCTCCTCTCCTCGCTTCTCCTCCCTCTCCTCTTCGTCCACGTGGGCAGAGTCGTTGCCATGACACCGCGGGCAGGTGGGCGGCTCTGGCGGCTGTTTCGGCCCAACCCCCATGCTCACAGCCCAGGTGGGAGGGGAGCGGCTGCGGCGCCGGCCCGAGCCCGAATGAGAGCAAGCAGCAGAAGCGCCCCAACCCGCACCCCAGAACCTGGACCGAGCCCGAGTGCAGTTCTCTCTGGACCGAGGCAACCCAGCCCCAGGCGAGTCTGGGGGAGGAACTCTCAAAGGGGCGCTTAGGCCTTGACCGCCCCCTCCCGACAGAGGTTAGGGAGCAGCACGGGGTGGGGCTGAGCCCCAACTCCCACTTCTTCCTCCTTTTCTACCAGCCCTCCTCCCAGTTTTGCCCTCAGAGTATGCCTTAGTCCCTTCACGCTAGCAGCCGATTGGTCCTGCCTGAGGTCTAACCTTAGTTCCTCATTCTGCAACATAACTCAATTCCCCAGGCCCCCATGGGAGAGAGAAAAATAACCAGAGTTGAGAAATCCCTCTCCTACTGCCAAACCCCAGACTGTCCTGCAGAAACTGGACCTGACTTCACATCACAGTTGGGGGACCAATAACTCCCAAGTCCATCCTTAGCTAAGGCACCCAACCCACCAGGAGAGAGGACCCAGAGCAGAACAGGAGGACACTACATCTGGAAGTCTGGGCCATGCCTGAGCTCTCCGGCTGTGAGCTCTCCTGGTCCACATGCCTCTCTCTGTGTCTCTAAGACTCTTGACTGTGGCTCTGACTTCCTAAGATTCTTCCCACAGTTCAGGACCCTGCCTGCTCCTGTCACCTAAGGCAGGAGGGCTCTGTCTCACTAATGGAATGGAACCAGAGACTCTGCCTAGCAGCCCTCTGCAGCCTGGCTGGCAGAGGTGGGGGGATGTGCGATGGTGGTGACAAGATCCAACAGCAAGGGAGAATGGCAGCCAGGGTTAGCTGGAGGGTGTCCAGCTTGTACGGGGTGTTCATGACATGCACACCACATACACACATATAATCGCTTTTACTTTCCTCCTTAGCCTTCCCCTAGTAAGACAGCAGACTTGGCTGGCTAAAATACACACAGACACATGTGTGTGCGGGCATGCGTGTGTTCATACACCATATCTCCTTTTCTCCAACTCCACTGCCAATGTTCTACATCAGACCAACCTTGTCCTAATTTCTCACCAAAGAGATCACAACAGGCCCCTAACTGGTCTCCGTGCCTCGCATCTTCTTCCATCTCCATCCATTCTCCTCACCGGCTGCCGGTGCAACCTGTCTATAATTTATTTCACCCCTATGTACTGAGTGCCTATTCTGAGCCAGTTACTCTTCTGGACACAGAAGATACAGTAGTGGACATGGCATGTGAAGCTCCCGTTCTCGTGAGGTTTATGTTCAAGTGGGGAAAGTGGGGTGGCAAATAGATGACATGATGGTGGTGGCAAGTGCTGAAATTTAAAAATATATCTAAACTGAGCCGGGCGTGGTGGTGCATGCTTGTAATCCCAGTACTTGGGAGGCGGAGACCAGAGGATCCGGGTTCGCCGCCAGCCTCAGCTACTTAGTGAGGCCCTCTGCAACTTAGTGAGACTCTGTTTCAAAATAAAGAACAAAAAATAGGGCTGGGGGTGTAGCTTGGAGGTAGAATGTCCTGGGTTCAATCCCCAGTACCGCAAAAAAAAAAAAAAAATATATATATATATATATATATAAACTGGGGTGAGGGGGTAGAATGACAAGAGGCTATTTAAGTTACACCGTTGGGGAGGCCTCTCCAAATATGGAGCTTTTGAGCAAAGATTTGAATAAAGTGAGGGAGAGAGTTACATGGATAGCTGAGGGAAGGGCATTTTAGGCTGAAGGAAAAAGCAAAGACAACCGCCTCAGGGTGGGACTGCACATCTCTATGGGACAGCAAGGAAGGCCGGGTGGGACTCAGGAGGTAGTCGGTGACTATTTTGCACACAGCACTCATGTCACTCAGACCCCACTTAGCACTGTGGATTTCACTCCGAGTGAGATAGAAGGCTGCTAAAAGGCATGACTCCATCTCTCTCTGACTGCTTTCGGAGGGAGAGTCCATGGAGGTGGGCTGGCAAGGACAGAGGCGGGAAGTTGTTGTGATACCTTAGGTGAGAAATTAGGATGAGGATGGCCTGATTGAAAACATAGGCAGTGGAGGTGGAAAAGAGGAGATACAGTGTATGCACACACACAAGTGTGCACATGCGTGTTTTAGCCAGCCATAGCTGCTGTCTTAGGAGAAGGCGGTGGGTGGTGGAGAATATAGTTGGCTCCCTAGGATATGAGGATTTGAGGGACCTCGGGAGTCTGCTTTCTGGAGAACAGCCACAGGCATCAAGTTCAAGCTAGTGGGAAAACAACTCTAGACAACCCCAATGAACCCCAATGTTCAGTGAGAATTCCTTCTCTTTCTCTGTCTCTCTCTCTCTCTCTCTCTCTCTCTCTCTGCTATATTTATTCACATGTGTGACTCAACTTAAGTACATATATTCAGCCGGGCATGGTGGCACATGCTTGTAATCCTGGTACTTGGGAAGCTGAAACAGGAGGATCACAGGTTCGAGACCAGCCTCAGCAATTTAGTGAGATTCTGGAGATTCTGTTTCAAAATAAAAAATCGGGTGGGAGGTGCAGCTCAGAGGTAAAATGCCCCTGGGTTCAATTCCCAGAACCACAAAGAAGTACATATATTTATACATTGTCAATTCATGTATATACAGTATACATGTGGCCCCACATACATTCTCCATGCATGCTTACGCTCACACATATGCATCACTGGGTAAGCACATCACACACACACACACACACACACACACACACACACACAGCTTTAATTGCCGTCAGTCATATATATAGATGAATGCATACATAATTATATATGCATACATGTATATATGTGCCCACATCTATACACATGAATGTGTTGATACACATACATACAGCAAACATGCATACAAATGTAATCACAGACCCATTCACAGGGCTACCATCCCCTGCCCTGGCCTCTACCCTGTCCACAAAGCCAGAAGTCCATACTGTCTTCAAGTGACATCGCAACAAACATGTGAGTCTCCTACTTCTCCACGTGGAAAGGTGTTTCCATTATCAATAGGCTATACTCCACTCCTAGACACATCCCATTCTTACCAACTCTCAGGAAAAAAAAAAAGTCATTTTAAAGAAGAGCTCTGAGTGGCACATGCCTGCAATCCCAGTACTTAGGAGGATTGCAGGCAAGCCAGCCTCAGCAATGTAGCAAGACTCTCAGCAACCTAGAGAGACTATGTTTCAAAACAAAAAAATTTTAAAAAGACTAGGGGTGTAGCTTGGAGGTAGAATGCCCCTGGGTTCAATACCCAGTACCACACACACACACACACACACACACACACACACACACACACACAAAATGCCTTGAAATTCCCTTGTCCCATGCCTGGAGAAACTAGTATTTGTTCTTTTCTCCCAGTACCTCTGGGTATATTTCACCACTCCAAACTCTGAAACAGATACTGAGATTAAAAGAACAGTAAGAATTAGCTCTGGACCTAAAACCTCCTGAGCTGCCCTTCTTCTTTCCCAGAGGGTAGTGTCATGATGTCTCCTTAACCCCTCCCATCCCAGCCTGAAGGCCCTACCCAAGGAGAAAGAAGACCAGGAGGCTTACAGATGTGGTGACCTGGACTTAGAATAACAAAAGAAGCAAGTATTTAAAAAAGAGCCAGTCAGGGAACTGAGAGGCAAGCTGCAGACACCTCCTGGCAGGGAAGCAGCTGCTAGAACACTAGATCATGAATAGCAGGACTCTCCAAGGGGCCAGGGAAAAGGGGGTGGACATCTAGCATTCCATGTGGGGGTGGAGGGGTGACTGCTTCAGGCAGTAGCAGCAGCTCCAAAGTAAAGTCTTATCAAAGCTGTTATGTAACCAAGGGAGCTGAGTGGAGCACAAACACCTCCCCTCCCCAAACAGGCACCCACACCCACACCCACCACCTCCCAGCACCCACAGCATAGGAAAACTCAGCTCCTCTCAAGCAGCTTGAGAAGGGAGGAATCATCTTGATAAGTTCCATCAAAAACACGATGGGTGAAGGGCTTCTTGTTAACTCGAAGTCATATCTGGGCAGGGAGGAACTGGTTCAATTTGAGGTCCCTAGAAATCTCTCCCTTGTCTTGAACTCCCTGCCACACCCAATTCCTGCCCAGCATCATCTGGAAACCCTTTCCTTCCTCTCCCCCTAAGAAGGATTCCATTTGAATATTTGATTGTGCTCTTGGGGATGGGAGGTAAGCTGCCATCAACCCCTCCTGCCTGTCGTTCCCCCACAGTCTCATCTGCATGTCCTGACATTTGGCTCTCATCCCCCTGGGATGACAAGGGAAGGGACCTGAAGAAATAACTCCTTGCTCTATTCCCTCCACAGTTACAAAGACAGAGCATGAGAACCCAGATAATTGAGATGACCCTGATAATAGGTTAGTGGAGAAATATATCCAGGGGAGCTGAGGACTGAAACTCAGACCTCATCCCTCAATTTGAATATTTCTTACTCCCCCAGATCTTCCTCTTTTCCCACTGCCCTGTCTCCAGTAGCCTCCTCCTTCTCTTCTCCATGGCACTGAACAACCCCACCCACTCCTTGAATCCTTTGCTTAGAAATCTTCCTCCCCAACAAAAGTCTCTCCCAAATGCTGCTCTGAGCTAGGGCTGGGGATGGGCAGAACACAAGACAGTCTTGCAGAATATCTCAGTGTCCCTGTCCTGAATTCCAAAGTATGGTGAGTAGAGGGATACCAATTAAATTACCATGAACTCCTGAGTTCTAGACACCCCAGGCCTAACCAGCAAGACCCAAGCTCTCTTAACCCACAAAGGCCTTGAGCCTGAACTTCTGGGACCCAGTAGAGGACAGTACCCCTAAGATTTTCACACTAAAAATGATCCCAGGAGAACAGGTCTCACAGCCACAATTTTATCTTCCATCCCTACTCGCACTTAACAGTAGGATGGTTTTGGAAAGAGGAGGGTGAACTGGGGAGATCCTTTTCCAAATACCACTAATAACTGTGAGGGCTAAATCCACAGGGAAGACCCTAGGATCTATATTTCTATCCAAGGAATCTGCCCTTGGAAAGTGGGTCATCTGGGAGAAATTTTCTACTGAGCCCTCAGCACTGTCCAGCCGCCTTTCCATCATCAGCCGAACGCAGCCCAGTTCAGCACCCGGGACAGCTCCAAAGGAGCAACTCCCCACCGAGTCCCGTTCAGCACTTGGGACAGTTCCCAGGGGACGTTCGGGGCCCCATAGCCAGAAACCCAGGGCGCCAGGGAAAACATCCTCTTTAGAATAGAAGCCCCTCTGTGTCTCCCACACTCACTCCCATCCACCGGGGACACCTGCTACCCCTCCCTTCCCTGTGCATCCCAAGAGGGAAAAGAAACCTAGACCCGGAGCTTCCCTGAGGGAGCCTAGAGATAGGACCCCACCCACCTCCTTTCAGCCCTGAGCCTCTCAACGCCACTCACAGCTGGTTCTAAAAAACACTTCCCTTCTCAACCACCACCCCAGAAATAAAAGAAATACTCACGTGGGGGCTCCCAGCCCTGTAGGCAGATGTGCTGGGGGAAGGCAGAGAGAGGTAGCTCCCCACACCCTGTTCTGAGCCCCCTTTCTGAAGGAGCCAGCTCCCATCTGGACTGGGGGGAGGAGAGACATGTGGAAGCACCGAGTGAGGGGAGGGGAGAGGGAAGAGGGGAGAGGGGAGGAGGCAGGAGCGGGGGACTGCGGGTGGGGGTGTGGGATGGGGGCTAGGGAATCCTTTTTAATTTCATTCTCTCCCCATGTCTACATCAGCCCTGCAGGCTCAGCTCTTTAATATTTACACACAGGAAGAGAAGAGGATGAGAAAGAACAGAGTGAGGGGGGCAGGGGCTACCTGAGCTCAAAGGGCATAGAGGTAGAGGCCTCTGGGAGTGGAGAGCTTGGGCCCCGCACACCATCCCCAGCCCACTCCCATTCTGAGCTCTTGGCTGGAAGGAAGAAGAAGGAACCCCAGGACCATTCTGTCCCTTTGTTAACAAGACACTTTGAAGCTGCATCAGAAAAAAGATCAGATCCCCACCCACATACCTGGACACCCCCACAAACCCAGATTTCTTGGGTGCCTTATGTGCAGATGGCAGAGGCAGGGCTCATGCACAAGCATGTTCTGAGGCTTGGAAGTATGCTTGCCTGTGGGCTGCTGTGTAAATGCACAGGAGCATGTCAGCTAGCATGTGCAAGTTTCCAGAAGCAGATTTTAAGTGTATTCACATGTTAACGGCCCGTGCAATTGAGCACAAACCTATGTCACCATACATGTATACCCCAGCAACCTCCCTTCCCTCCCCTTGCTCACCAGCTACAGTCCCAGGGGAAAGGCCACCCACCTCCCCAGACTCCCTTCTCTCCCGGCCCCTCCCTCCCAGCCTCACTTTTTCTGTCTGTGACATGGGAAGAAGAGCTGGTGGGAAGGGATGCTGCACTAAGCCCAAGGGCCTGACAAGTTATTAGCAACGATGAGCTGGCAGCTCGTTACCATAACGATGGTGCCACCACCTCACCCCAGCTCAAACCCAGACTCCCCAGACGGCAGGAGGCCCGCTGAGCCAGCAGCCTTCAGACTGGAGGGGGGGTGGATAAAGAGGGAATTGAGACATAATGCTTGCATAGTGAGGGTACGCAGCTGTTCTTCCAGCCCCCCATTGGGAGACAAAGCTTTGACTCCACCAAGTGGGAATGAAATCAGAATCTGGGAAGGTTTCCTGACCATGGTAAGACGCTGCAAGGGGGCTGTGGGAGCCCTTCTCAACAAGGCTTCTGTGTCATTTACTCCCATCATCCACACACTCCAGCCACCTAAAAATCAACCAAATAGGAAGCCTCCCACTGAATTTCCATCTCCTCACCTATAAAACAGGTACAATCATGTGTATCACTTGCCCTAAACTCCTGGGAGATTTAATCAGAAAGGGTTTAGGGGTAACTAGAGCTGCTTTCTCAATCAGACAAGCCCCAGAAGTTTTTCTACCCATCAGAAACCCAATAAAGTATGAAACTGTCAGCCCGGCTAGAGGCAATATGCATCCGAAACTGGGTGGGATGAAGGAAAATGAGCTCAGCCAGCTCAGGCCCCAAATCAGCTGGAGGAGATGGGAGGTACCAGGCAGCAGCTGAAAGCAGGCACTGATACAGAGCAAAGTCTGGGAGTCAGGCCTGTAAGCAGCGCCAGCCCCTCACCGGCAGGAACTAAGACCAGCCCATGGCCTGCCTCTGCGGTGGGTACAGCTAGGAATCCCCGTACCCAGCAGTCTCTGTAGCTTCCCTTCTTTGCAAGTAAGTCCCAGGTTGAAGGATTTACAAGGGATACTGAGTCTTCGTTTCTTCTCCCCAAATCTCCTGTACTCAGCTTTGATGGGGGTGGGGAGTTCAGGAATAGAAGGCGACATGGGGTGGGGGATTGGAAAGTTCCTGAGCTGAGAACCCACAAGTTTTGCTGGTGACCTTGGGAAGATCCCCTCCCTTCTCTGGGATTCCAGAGTCCCCAGTCTGTATTTAAGACATTGGACCAAGCCAGCTCTAAGGTTCCTTCCCTGGCCATCATTCTACAGCTACAAGCTCACTCCTTGGACATGAGCCCCCTGGCACAAAATGCAGTGGGCACTGGCTGCCAGATCAGTGGGGCAGTGGGGGGGGTGCGGGGGCCGCGTCTGAGGCTGTTCATCCTATGTTCATGTTCCTTTTAGAAACACCTGCCACCCTAGCCCTCCCGGCTCCCTTTTTAGACCCTGATTCGCTGCCAACTCACGAAGCCTCTCCCTCCCCTCCCTTCTCTTTTCTCCCCCTCTCTCCCTTTTAGGCATTGGCAGCTGGGTGCAGAAGTAGCCCCGGCATTCAGAGAATGCTGGGCAGAGGTGGAGGGCAGTGCCCCCAGTGCCAGAGAGAGTTCAGCAGGAAGTCCCACTCTCTAATCTGGCCCAGACCTGCTCCTCGGGTCACCAAAAGACCAGGGCTGAAGTGTTGAGATGAGAAATATGTAATTTGGGGAAATGCAATTCATCTCTCAACCCTCATCATCCTCATCTGTAAACTGGCATCATATAGGTTGAACCATATGCCATGGCTGTTGTTGTAGGTTAAAAAAAGAACAGCTGAACATTGGCAATTTCACACAGCTTAACCTGGTACCCGCCTGCGTGCTTCCCAAGCCTGGTGGAGAACTAAGAAGAGTTGGGAGGGGAACATTTCCAAAAGTCCTGGACTGATCTATGGCCATTGTGGTATTATTACCTCCAAGAGCGTGGCCCAGACGCACCTGGAGCCAGTGGGCTGAACCCATGACCCAGAACTTGGAGATTTGGGGCTTGGAACTCTGGGAGGGAGCCACCTGCTCCAATGACTAACAATAGGCCAGCACTTCCACCTGGCCTCCTCAGCTCCTGGCTCTAAAGGGCCCTCGGTGACACAAGCTCTCAGGCACCAAGAGGGAGAAGCAGCACACACAGCCACACAGTCTCCCGCTGACTCCAGGCCCACCACCAGCAGAGCCCAGCACGCAGGAAGGACACAGCCAGAGGCACCACAAAGGGTGCCCCTGAGGTAGGTGAAGGTGACCAGGCAGGGAGTGCCACGAAGCTCTGGTCTGAGCCAGGTGAGGAGCCCCTGGGGAGAGGGGGTGATCTGACCTCTGAAAAGTCCCATCCTCCTGTCCCATGTCTCACCGGGATTGGGGGGAGGGTGGCAAAGCCCAGGTGTAGGAGATTCAGAGTGAACCCTGCTCAGATACATTCTCACAGAGCCAACACACACACACACACACACACACACACAGCCACACGGGGCACAGATAACCACACTCAGAGACACCACACAGGCACACACACATCCATTCACACACACACTCACAGGAACATGCACGGCCACACACGGTGACGACACGCGCACTCATTCACACACACTCACTGCATACACTCCTCCCCGCACGCACACAGGCTCAGCCACAGTGACACACACTCACTGCATACACTCGCTGGCACGCACCATCACCCGCGGACCCACACGCTGACCCGCACTCACACTCACACCTGCAGAGGAAACTTCTCTCCGGATCTCCCCGACACCACGACTTCCCCCCACAACCAGCCGGCTACTCCCTCCCAGACCCGAGCCTCCAGCCGGGCAAGGGCTGGGCGGGGGCTGGCCAGCCTCCCGCGGCCCTGCCGGGAGAGCGGGTCCTCGGTGCGCGTGGTCCCCCGCGCGTCCCCGGGTCGGGCCCGCGGGCCTGCATGCCGGGGCGGGGGCGGCCGCGGAGGCCCAGCCCCTCCCCCGCGCGGGGCCGGAGCCGAGGCCGCGGGAGCCCGGGGCGTGGGCGGCGCCGGGGCCGCAGCCGGGCCGAGCTGGGGGCGCTGCAGAAGGCTCCGCGAGCCGGCCCGTCCCCACCCCTCCCGGCGGCTTACCTGGCCCGGCTCGCGCTCCGGCCGGGTTACATGGTGCCGGCGGCCCGGCCGGGGGCGCTGCGGCGGCGGGCGGGCGGGAGGGCGGGCACCGGACCGGCACTGCGGAGCCCCCAGCGGAGGGGCTGCGCCGGCTGCGGAGCCCCGAGCGAGCGCCGAGCGGCAGCGGGCGCGGGAGCGGGAGGCGGCCAAGCCACGGAGGCTGGATTTCCCGGGGACCAGGAAGGGGAGGCGGGGGGATCCCGCCCGCGCGCTCCGCCCCCGCCCCCGCCCCCGCGCAGGGCGGCCGAGCCGAGCCGAGCCGAGCCGCGGGAGGGAGGGGACCGCGCTCCGCCCCCGCACCGACCCGGGCGCCGCCGGTCCCCGAGGAGCGCCCGCCTCTCCGCGCGGCAGCGCCGGGCGGCCGGCGTGGGGTGCGAACCAGAGCCCCTCGCCCGGGCCGCCGGCTCAGTGTCCGCCGAGGCCCGGAGCCGCACGTACAGTGTCGCCGCCACGCACAGCCGACCTAGGCGCAGGGACCCAAGCCCGGGGCGGGCGGTGGGCAGGCAGTCTCAGAGGACGAGGTCCCCTGCCCCGCTGAGACACAGTCACACCCTGAATGTCACATCCTCCCACGTTCCCTGAGGGGACTCTCCTTCGGGTTTTACGGGTCTGATTGCCCACTTCAGCTCTTGGGTCCGGTTCAAGAAGCCCCTCTCCTACCCCAGTCCTGCCAAGGTGGGGCGCTGCGCGTCCCCCACCCACACTCCGCACAGCCGAGGCATCCCCAGTGTGGAGGGAGAACCCCGCTATACCTGCCGTCTTTGCTGGGGCCCCCACCCGTGCCCACTGTGCCCGCCCACCTCTGGGCCCGGAGCCAGGGGCTGTGCCATGGCGGGGGCGGGGTGGGGGAGGGAAAGGGGACTGTCCGAAGCACACCGCGGCTGCAGAGCCAGGACATAGGCTGCGGGAGCCCAGAGGCTGAGAGCTGACTGCAGCAGTCCCTGGCTAGAATCCGTCTTGGCGCCCAGAGCGATGCTGTAATGGGGGGGAAGGGGGCCGCGTGGGGGAAGCCGCAGGGGGAGGGGCTGAGGCTGTGGGGGAGGGGCTGGAGCTGTGGGGGAGGGGCTGGCTGTGGATCCCGACTTTTCCAGGTGGGTGTGCGGGCACACTGCCTCCGGCGCTGAAAGTTGGGGTGCGGGGTAGTGTGCATCCCTAAAGCCCTCTTCCTCCACCTCATCTGGTACTGACAACTTGAGGCGGTGAGGGTGGGCTTGCCAGGCTGGGGAGTGTCCATCTCTCTGGGGACAGACCTTGGAGTTGTTCAGATTCAGTGCTCCCTAACCGTTCCTTTCTCTATATGCCCCTTTGAGGCCACTGGCTCTCCTTCCTGTGTAAAGGGACAAACCGAAGCACAGAAAGTACAAGCCACAGGCCCGAAAGAGCTAGAACTGGGAGACAAGCCCCAGGGAGGTGTTTAAAGATGCCACATTACATAAACGACATGAAGGGGCTTAGAGAGCCCTGCTCCTGAGGGAAACAGAGAAGTCTAGAGGGAGTTTAGCGGTTTGGTCAACTATCTTGCCGCCTACAAAACCAGTTCATTGTCCCTTCAATCCTGTGCTGTGAGGTTGCAGACAATTCCCAGTCCAGGGTTCATTCAGCCAAAAACAGGTGTCAGAGAAAATAAGAAAGTTAGTCCCGGGAACTCTTTAGAACAGAAAGAAACATCTCACTTTCCTTGGAGCGTAAGACCGGCCATCATGTAGGATGCTAGCGGGCACCACCACGCCTTGTCAGTTCTAACAGGTATATTTTGTATACCATTCTGAAACCCGAGAGCCTCTTGCAAGGAATGGAGACAGCATGGCTTTTTTACTTTTCTCTTAAAACTATTATCAAAGAGTTGTATTTTAATATTGAGAACTGAATGTAGTTTTCATTTTTTCGTTCAACAACCATTTACTGATTGTACCTGGCACCTTGCTATCCTCTTGGGAAATAATGATTAATCAGATAGGCTTACCTTAGAGAGAACACCCTTACAGTGATTAATAAGGATGATGGAGATGTAAATCAATAATGACTATCCAAAGCCAAGTGTGATGGTGCACACCTGTAATTCCAGTACTTGAGAAGCTGAGACAGGAGGATCACAGGCTTGAGACCAGCCTCAGCAACTCAGCAAGACCCTCAGCAACCTAGTTAGACCTATTTTCAAAATAAAACATAAAATGGGGCTGGGGGTGTAGCTCAGAGGCAGAATGCTCCTGGGTTCAATCCCCAGTACCAAAAAAATACAATAAAAAAATTAACCAGATGTGGTGGCACACTCTTGTAATCCCAGTACTTGGGAGGCTGAGACAGGAGGAGCGCAGGTTCTAGGCCAGCCTCAGCAACATAATGACACCCTGTTTCAAAACAAAAAATAAAATAGGGCTGGGGGTGGAGCTCAGAGGTAGCATACCCCTGGGTTCAATCCCCAGTACCACAAAAAAACAATTTTAAAAATAAATAGCCGGGCATGGTGGCGCACGCTTGTAATCCCAGTACTTGGGAGGCTGAGACAGGAGGATCCGGGTTCACGGCCAGCCTCAGGTACTTAGTGAGGCCCTCCGCAACTTCCTGAGACCCGGTTTCAAAATAAAGAATAAAAAAAAATAGGAAAAAAAATCTTAAATGTATCAATGTGCTGGGAAGAAAATAAGAATCACTCCAGCCCAAATCTTAATGAAGGCAAAACAAAAGAAGAAAATATGGCACCGAAGTCAACGTTAGCACTGGGAACTGTGATAGATGAGTTGCAAAAAGGACACATCAAATATCTACTTCGCCCTGAGTCTGTGTCCTTGCCAGATGACTTTGCAACTCTCTGATCAAGAGACAGACTCTGTTTTCCCTCCCCTTGAATCAAGGTGGACTTGTCACTTGATTTGGTCAATACAAAACATGAAAGAAGTCATGATGTACCAGTTCCAAGCCTAGCCCCCAACAGACTTGCATACTTCTACTCTTTCTTTTGGTCTCCTGCCTCTACTATGAGGACAAGCCTGAGCTAGCCCACTGCAGCATAAGCAGCCAGGTAGAAAAGAGCCATGTCACCCCACCATCCCAGCCAAGAACACGAAAGACAGCCTGTAGCCAGCTGACCTCTAAGCATGTGAGAGCGCCCAGCCAAGAGCAGCAGAGGTATCTACCTTGGCCACAGCTGACTTCAGACACGTTAGTGAGCCCAGCTGAGTGGGAAGAACCATCAAGCCAATTTGAGGGCTTTTGAGCAATAATAAGTGCTTATTAATTTAAGCTATTGAGTTTCAGGATGGCGTGTTATGCCACAATATCATGGCAATAAATACCTGATACACTGACATTTGCTGACAGATGGAAATTTCAATTCAGTTGTCCTGATCTCTCAGGGCATAAGAGAAAAAAAGATAAAACCCAGAGTCTGCCCAAGGTGGTCAAATACTCCTATGCATAAATTTAGAACCCCAAAGGCCTGTTACTCTCAATGTAAGAGAGAACTCGCCCCATCTCCAGGCGTAGGAAATTGCAAGAAAATTGCTTGTTTTAAACTTGGCAATAGCAATGAATGTCAGGGAAAATAACCACCTTCTGAGAATCCACAGCTACAAGTTAGACCTCACACCATATGCAGTCAAATTCACTCTACCTAGCTGAGGTAGAAAAATTCAAACCAAGAATTTAGTGTAAGATGTTCCCAAGACAGGCGGGGTGGCGCATGCTTGTAATCCCAATATATGGGAGGCTGAGACAGAAGGATCACAGGTTCGCGGCCAACCTCAGCTATTTAGGCCCTCTGCAATTTAGTGAGACCCTGTTTCAAAATAAAGAATAAAAAATAGGGCTGGAGGTGTAGATCGGAGGTAGAATATCCCTGGGTTCAATCCCCGGTACCACACACACAAAAAAGATGTTCCCAGAATGATGGTGCCCCAGTGCTGGCAGAAAAAAAAAATGTAAATCTTCGTTAAAAAAAATTCACTTTCAGCCGGGCATGGTGGCACACGCTTGTAATCCCAGTACTTTGGGAGACGGAGACCGGAGGATCCCGGTTCGCGGCCAGCCTCAGCTCTCTCTCTCTCTCTCTCTCTCTCTACATGTCTCTTTCTGTCTCTCTGTCTCTCTCTCTCTCTCTCCTTAGTGTGGCCCTCTGCAACTTTGTGAGACCCGGTTTCAAAATAAA
>PVJS01034514.1:0-21534 GCA_004027185.1 Glis glis | reverse complement strand
AAAAAAAAAAAAAAAAAAAAAAAAAAAGAATTTCTTTAGCCGGGTGTGGTGGCGCACGCTTGTAATCCCAGTACTTTGGGAGGCGGAGACCGGAGGATCTGAGTTCGCGGCCAGCCTCAGCTCGCTCTCTCTCTCTCTCTCTCTCTCTCTCTACTTAGTGAGGCCCTCCGCAACTTCGTGAGACCCGGTTTCAAAATAAAGTATAAAAACATAGGGCCGGGGGTGTAGCACAGAGGTAGAACGCCCCTGGGTTTAATCCCCGGTACTGCAAAAAAAAAAAAAAAAGTATTTCTTTGTAGCTTTGTATATAGGGAAGGAAATTATTAGTAGTTAATATAACTTGGAATTGGTGAATTTCTGAGAACCATCAACATAGTTTATTTAATTTACATTCTTATTTTTACATTTTTAAGGCTGTGAATAAGTTGGCTGAGATCATGAATCGAAAAGAACCTGTGAAGCGTGGTAGTGACACAGATGTGCGAAGAAAAGAGAAGGAGAATAGAAAGCTACATATGGAGCTTAAGTCTGAACGTGAAAAATTGACCCAGCAGATGATCAAGTATCAGAAAGAACTGAATGAAATGCAGGCTGTAAGGATACTTTTTGGACTCTAGATGAAGACTTCTTTTTAAGAAATAGAATTATTTTTATGTCTGCATGTATTTGACTGCTTATAGAACATTTCTATTATTATTATTGAATGAAGCTTCACAACTGCGAGATCTATAGTATCCAGTTAATTTAAGTTAATTTAATTTCTTATAGCAAATCGCTGAAGAGAGCCAGATTCGAATTGAACTGCAGATGACACTCGACAGTAAAGACAGTGACATTGAGCAGCTGCGGTCACAGCTCCAGGCCTTGCACATTGGTCTGGATAGTTCCAGTATAGGCAGTGGGCCAGGGGACACGGAGGCAGACGATGCGTTTCCAGGTACAGACTTGCTTGCTGCCCTTCTGTCTGTCTTAACTCTAAATCAGTTGATTGTCTCAAGTCCTGTGCTTGACTTTTCTCTTGAGGAAAAACATTTGTCATTTTTTTTTTTTTGAGGGAAAACCAACTCCTTGGAGTGAAGGTTCAAATAACATTTTGTACTTATTTTATTTACTGATTTTTGACAATATTTTTCATCAAAAAAAACTTGCAAAAAGAAAACAACCACCTGTTTAGCTATTTAACTCATCCTGTAGTAGCTGTCTTTTAAGCGTTTGTTTTATCTTCTCTTCTTTCTGCATTCTTACTCCTTATGCGTTGGGTGTAGTTCATATCACTCAGTCCCACACTATGGAGTCTCTGTCCTTCTCCTACCAACGCTCCTCCACTTCCCTCAGTGTTGCCACTAAGCCTTCCAGCTCTCACATGCGCCTTGACTCTGACCCTGACTCAGAAGAAGAATCTTTGCCTGGCTTGCCCATTTCGTCGGAACCTCATGGTGCAGGTGATAGCCTGAAAATCTCTTCGTCTTTGGAATCTTTTTCCGCTACCCTTAATTTTAGTTCTTTTGAAAGAATTTTTTAACACTAACTAATATTCACTAACCCTAACATGTTGCTATAGACTCAGTTAAAAATAAACTGCTGCATGAACAAGGAATTTATTTTTAAATATTTTCACATGGCATTGCTATCATAATAGATCGTTTACTTGGCCAGTTTACAAGAAATAGAGCAGTACATGGGGAAGTGTATGGTTTTACTGCGTGTTTTATCCATTTTCAACTAAGAAGTTATTTCTGAAGTTCCATATCAAGAGTGATAGTCCAGAAAAGACTCATAGACCATTTCAAAGAATGTGTTTAGGTTTTTATTGCGTACTGGTGTAGGACTTGTTGTGCTAGATCTTAAAAGAGGACGTGAAACAGTTTGGCCTGATCCTTATCCAGAAGAAATTAGAGTTTGTAGTCTTTGAAGTCAAAGAGGCAGCCCTGTGTCATCTCTCAAGAGCACAGTTTCCTTGTCTAAATTAGGAATTTAATTCCTATTCTGTGGAGTTATGAGGATAATAGAGAATGTATGTAAAGCATACAGGAAGTTAACATATAATAGATGGTAAAAGCTTGATAGTTTCTCTTACTGTTAGAATAACCTCCCCAAATGCTATTTCATTTATTTCCTTAAAAGATACTGATCAAGCAGGGTGTGGTGGCACACGCTTGTAAGCCCAGTGCTTGGGAGGTTGAGACAAGAGGATCATAGGTGCCCAGCCAGCCTCAGCAATTTAGGGAGGCCCTCCACAACTTATTGAGACCCTGTTTCCAAATAAAAAATAAAATAGGGCTGGGAGTGTAGCTCAGAAGTAGCATGCCCCTGGGTTCAATCCTCAGTGCTACCAAAAAAAAAAGAGAGATACTGATCAATGCTGGTTGTGGTGGCGCATGCCTGTAATACTAGTACTTGGGAGACTGAGACAGGAGAATTGCAGGTTCAAGGCCAGCCGCAGCTACTTTGCTAGCAAGGTCCCTCAGCAACTTAACAAGACCGTTTCAAAATAAAAACTAAAATAGGACTGGTGGTGTAGCTCAGAGGTTAGAAGCCCTCTGGGTTCAATCTCCAGTACCAAAAAAAGGGAGGGGAGGGGACACTGATCACATGTATTAAAACAAATTCCAAGGACTCGGACACTTTGTAGAACTAGAATTTTACTGATTTTGATATTTGGAATTTAGAAATTTTTGGTTATATTGTTGGCTCATTAACCACGTTTGTTCTACACATTTTTATTTCATTTTATTATAGCCATGCTAAAAGTCCGCATTACTCATTTAAAATGTTTTCTCCTCAAAGATGTACATTATATCTATAGCTAGGCCTTCCTTCAAAGAAAATGTAAAGGATTCTAATGCAGGTATACCAGTGAGAATAGAGCTGCTAAGTTGGGGGCGGGGTTGTTTGTTTTGAGGGTTGTTTTGCAACTTTTCTCCTGGTTTTGGCAATGCATGAATTTAAAAAACAGGACATTTGACTTTATAAAACTGTAGAATATCTCTTTCCAATGTGGTGTAACCTGGATTTTGTTTTGTGGTACATAACTTGCTTCTACTGATTCTGCATTATTATTGTTTCCTAGATAATATACAATGATAAATTCTGAAAAGCATACTTGATTGTTTTTGTGGTTTCCATATTAAAACTTTATTTAATGCCTCATTGTCTAAAGAGAACCATTAATTTATTCTCATACCTTCCGTTTATTTATAGAATCGAGGTTAGAAGGATGGCTTTCTTTGCCTGTGCGAAACAACACTAAGAAGTTCGGATGGGTCAGAAAGGTAATGGGCACTTTGGAGTAGAGTTCTTATTCTTTGCTTCTGGTTTAACTACGGCCACTTCACTTTTGTAGTTGTATGATATGCATGACTAAAACTTTTAGACATAAGAAACTTTTTTATACTTTCTGATTTGAAATGATGTAACTTTATCTCTGTAAAATTTTTTGTCTTTCATGTGGTAATAATAGAATGGATTTTGACATCAGAAAATATAAGCCCATCAACCTTGATGCTTTCGCTGCTTCAAGTGGGAAAACTCTCGGGATATGCCAGAAAGTCTCGTTTATTTCTTTTCTTCTGTTACCATGATTTTGATATTATTTTCATTTTTTATAAGCTTACTAATGCTGTTGGATCCCAAAGATAAATCAGTCCAAAAATATTTTACTTCATCTTCCCCCCCATTTTCTTATTTACCTGCAAAAGAAGAATAAAGAAGGAAAATATCTACAAATTTATTGTTATTTTAAGGAAGATTTTTCTTAAGATGTATTGGTAGTTTTTAGTTGCAACTTAAGTATTTTCTGATTTTCATTGCTAATATAGAATTTATTTTCAAAGTAAATCAGTAAATACTGTATATAATTTCACTGGTTCCTTTCTTCCCTCTTTTTAACAGTATGTGATTGTAAGCAGTAAGAAGATTCTTTTCTATGACAGTGAACAGGATAAAGAACAATCTAACCCTTACATGGTTTTAGATATAGAGTAAGTGTCTTTACTAGAATATTTAGAGACTGTATCTTTTCTTATCTTTTAAAGTACAATAAGAATAGCATGACTTTTTCTATTAAGTTGATGTAATTCATTATTAGTCATATAAGAACTCATAAGCTTCTACTGTACTCATGTTACATTTTCTTATAATTTCCTTCATATAGATGAAAATCTGGGACGTGGGCTTATCTAAAACTTTTATTTCGTGGGTCTTTAATACATTTTTCTGAAACTAATTGGAAAATTGACTAGTTGAAGTTTTTTGAAAGTCTTAAGTAATGATTGAAATAATAGAACAAGATATTCTATGAGCTCCTAACATGGATCAAGGTAGTCAAATTTTAACTTCTGACATAAGTATTGGATAACTAATATAATTTGATCCTTGGGTAATACTTTATTTTTTATTAAAAATCTTTTATAGCAAGTTATTTCATGTTCGACCAGTTACACAGACAGATGTATATAGAGCCGATGCTAAAGAAATTCCAAGGATATTCCAGGTAAACACGATTTTGTTGTGTTTCTCCCCGTTGGAGGTTCTCACGTGACAAGGCTCATCACATTCCTTTCTCTGTTGGCCTTCCTCGGATGCCTTTCTGTTTCAGTCCCATTAAAGATGGTTTGTTGTTTTGTGACTTTTGTGCTATTTCTGTTTAGGGACATCTTCATTCCTTTCTCAGCACTTTACTTGTTAAAGTCAGTTGTCAGCCGGGTGTGGTGCCGCAGGCCTGTAATCCCAGTACTTGGGAGGCTGAGACAGGAGGATCACAGGCTTGCAGCCAGCCTCAGCAACTTGATGAGTCCTTCTGCAACTTAGTGAGACCCTCTTTCAAAATAAAGAATAAAAATAGGGCTGGGAGTGTAGCTCAGAGGCAGGATGCCCCTGGGTTCAATCCCCAGTACCGCACACACAAAAAATGTCAGTTACCTCTATTACGTTTCTGGCCTTTGTTGGCCTTTTTTCAGTCGGTTGTGTTTTTTGTTTTGTTTTTGTTTTAAGCATGAACTTTTCCCTGTTTTTGTTTTATGCTCAGCTCTCCAGAAAGTTAAAAGGTCACCTGTGAAATTAAATTGTACCTGGTGTCCCTTTTATTTCCTATTAACCTTTACTGCTTCTGTTTTTAAGTTATTCAAACCAACAATTAGTTATTGAGTTCTTTGTACGTGAAAGCCACTGTGCTTGCTGTACTGTGGGGAGCTGTCCCCTTGTTTTCTGGTGTGTAGACTGTTTATTTGGGGTTTATTGCACATCCTTTCCTCCTGTTTTTTTTCTTAACTCTAAATACACATCATTTTTAAATGAAGCTGTGCATATAGCTATCACTCAGTTTTCCATTCTTAAGAACAAAATTATAAGCTTTTTTTTTGGTGCTGGCAGTCAAACCCAGGGCCTTGTGCACACTGCAAGTACTCCACCACTGAGCTATACAGCCCTTAGTCTTATTCTTAAGAATTATAAAGTACCACTTAGTATAATTGCAACATTTCTTCAGGCGATTTGAGTTTGTGGTTTTTTTGTTTGGTTGGTTGGCTGGTTTTTGAGCAGGGAGGGTGTGCTGGAGATTGAACCTAGGGGCCTACCCCCACACCCAAGGCCATTGTTTTGGACAATCTCTCCCAGGAAGGGGGGCACCTCTGAAGTTCAAATCTACCTTTGCTCACCTATTCTGATGGTGTCACTAAAGCATAGTAAAATATTACAAAGGAGGCAGCATTTGAATAGGATCGGTTCTTATATCGGTTCTTTTCTTCATATTTCATATGACTGTCCAATGACTTTTCTCACATAACTCTTGATGGGGCAGAACCTGCTTAGGTTTGAACTTCAAATGTATTTTCCTCTTATTGAATAATTTAAGCTAATTTTATTTTATTTACACCATCAGAATTGTTGCTACATAGGAAATAAGTTACGTTTGGAAACCTTTCATTGTTCTTTTTGGTATTTATAGATTTTGTATGCCAATGAAGGAGAAAGTAAAAAAGAACCAGAATTTCCAGTGGAGCCAGTGGGAGAAAAATCTAATTATATTTGCCACAAAGGACATGAATTTATTCCTACTCTTTATCATTTTCCAACCAACTGTGAGGCTTGTATGAAGCCGTTGTGGCACATGTTTAAACCCCCTCCTGCTTTAGAGTGCCGCCGCTGCCATATTAAATGTCATAAAGACCACATGGATAAAAAGGAGGAGATTATAGCACCTTGCAAAGGTAGAGGAATTTCTTGCTGTCTTAATATTATTTATGTTCAGATCATTTAAAGCAGTTGATTTATTTCAAATATTTCTTTATAGTGTATTATGATATATCAACGGCAAAGAATCTGTTGTTACTAGCAAATTCTACAGAAGACCAGCAGAAGTGGGTTAGTCGGTTGGTGAAAAAGATACCCAAAAAGCCCCCAGCACCAGACCCTTTTGCAAGGTCGTCTCCTAGAACTTCAATGAAGATACAGCAAAACCAGTCTATCAGACGGCCAAGTCGACAGCTTGCCCCCAACAAACCAAGGTAATAAATAAAAATGATAAACATTGAAGTTTTTAAAAAATTCTTCCTATTTATGTTCAAACTATAAATTTTCCCAATTACTGTTTTCCTGTGTTTGGTTTTTGTTTTGTTGTTTTGTTTTTGCACTGAACTCAGGTCTTGGTACATGCTAGACAAAAGCTCTACCACTGAGTTACATCCCCAGCCCTTGAGTGCTATTTTAATGAACCATGAAATATCAACTGTTTTAACTATTTTAGTGTGCTTGTTTCTTCTCATTCATTGACTTGGGTGAAAGTAATAAAAATTTATTTTATAAACCACATACATTAAATTCAACGAAAGACTTATAAAGTGCTTATTTTTGTCACATTTTTGTATATGACCATACTATTTTCAGCTTTAATAAACATGCTGACTAAATTTACTTAGTAATCTGGGAGATGGCATTCACATTGCACTCAGACAGACGTTTAAGTGTCAGGTGGAAGGTGGGCACCCTGGGTTTCACATTGGAAACTTCTTTTACGTTAGGTGACTTGAGGGACAGAGCTAACATGAGTTTAAGACTTAATCTACATCTATAAATTTAAAAGAGTCACTTGTTTGACTTAGAATGCACTATAGACAAGCTTTAAAAGTATAAATAATGACTCATATCTAATATGGGCATTCTTGGGGATTGAGGTAGAGTTAAGACTATGGAGGAAAGTCGAGGATGATCATGATACACAGAAACATTTTGATGGAGCTATTTTCATAGGACTACATTCAAGTCATTTAATTAAATATCTTGATTCAGAAGATCCATTTCTTGGCTTACTAGCTACTGCAACATTCATAAGCATTGTTATTCATTGAGCATGAGGATTTGGGGTTAGCTAAAGGAAGAAGTATAGATGTAGATCAGGTGTCTAATTTCAGGTATCCTTTTTGTTCCCTAACACAGGACCGTCAGTATATGAATAATGATGTGCATTGGCTGTATTATCAGAAATCTTATCTAACCACAAACATCTTAAATGAAACTTTCTTGAAACTAATATCTCAAGGAAATAATTTAGAAAGACAAAGGTAGAATTGGTGTTTCAGCAGTGAAAATGTTGAATATTTTGTGTGAGGTATGATGAAACTAAATATTTTATAATAGTGATCACATGATAGTAATTAAGCAAGAGAAACTCAAAAAATTCAGAGATACAGAAGGCCATTTCATGTTCTTTGCATAAAACACCTGAAAATTAAGTTTATATTATTATTATAGGTCTATAATGCATAAATGCTATTTTAATACTTTATGTCTGAGTCCATTTTCTTTTGCTTTAACTCAGTGCCACAGACTGTGTAATTAAAAATAGAAGTTTATTTAGTCAGAAGTCATTTGGCTTCTCACCCTCTTTTCAGAAAAAGCAGTACTCAGGGCCCTCCTGGAAATATGCCTTCTTTAAGCAAATAAACAGAAAGATGCAGTGACAAATTTGCGTTCTTTGATGTATCTATACTTTGTTCTAGCACCCCCCAGGGGAGCACTGTTGCCCACTTGGGGCACCTGTGAAATTCTAGATCATGGTTCTGCAGGCTTGCAAGGCCATAAGCACGCATCCGCAAGAGATGAGGGCCTCCTGCCTGCCGTGGCACAGTGTGGCTGAGGCCTCCCGTGTGGAGGAGCGCAGGAGTGCCAGAGAGCGCTTCCCGTCCTAACAGAGCCACACCCACAGAACCCACTGGCCCCTTCACTGACACCTCTGATTCATCTTCTGAAGAAATTATTTGAAACGATGGAAGATCATAAATAGCACTAGATATTTAAAAAGACTTTCCTCGGAAGGTGTATTAGAATACGAATCATATAATAACAGTACACCAATTTAAAAAAAAGAACCAATCAGAGAAGTACGTTTTCAATCCAGTAAGGGAAAACTGTCAGGCAGAGATTTATAAAATTGGAAGAACAGAATTAGCTTGTTCTAGAGTAGTGACTTCCGGTCACCACAGGTATTTACGTGACTTGCTGCCTGATTGGCAAGACTGTGAAAGGCCCGCGTGCTTTGGTATGTTCCGTGTAGACGACCACATTGGGTGTGTTGGGTAACATGGTTCTAAGGTAGAGTCCAGCTTCAGACTAGAGGGCCTTTCACATTCTGCTAAGTCAGAGTGTGTTCGTGTGTACAGATGGGTGGAGATGCTAAAGGACTATCCAGGAAAACATAGGGACAGAATTTCTGGCATATGTCAGCAGTGATTTAATATCTAACTTTCCATTTATGTTTGTTTAATATTGGTCTGAGCACTAGTCAGTCTAGTGTTAGTTGAACTAATTCACATGGTCTCCTTCTTAAAACAGTTGGCTTTGTTAGGCACATCACCTGTACATTTATATGCACACTAAAACATACTCGTAAGTACTTACCTTATCTTTTGGGGTCTTTCCCTTGGTGGCTTCATTAACATTTCTACCATTTACCTATTTTCCTTTAGCATTTGTGACATAGGTTTGACTGACTCTTTGTATCACTTCCTTTTTTCTGTAATGGTAAAGTATTTAAAGTACTAGACAACTGTTAGCTATTGTTATTACATCAAATAACGCTTTTGAGTGTTTATTCTCTGCCAGGTCCTCTTTGAGAGCTTTAGCTATACTATCTTAGTGTCCTCAGAACTCCTCATTGAGGCAGCTATTTGGATCTCCACTTACCAGATGAGGAAACCGAGGCACAGAAGGACTGTGCGTCAGGTCATGGAGCAGCAAGATGCAGGGCCTACAGCCTCACTGTAACACCCACTGCCTCACTGTGTGCGAGCAGAGATCAGCTGACAGTTGATAAACATAACGTATAGAAACGCTATTTTAAAGGTGTGTTATGTTAGTGGTTTTGAATTAAAATACTGTGCTAGAAAAGTAGGAAATTTATGAGTAAAATTCTTATTTTGTTTTTGTTTTTATTTTGCAGTACTGGAGATTGAACCTAGGAACACTCTAGCACAGAACTATATCCCCAGCCCTTTTTATTTTATTTTGAGCCAGGGTCTCGCTATGTCTTTCAGGCTGGCCTCAGATTTGGGATTCTCCTGTCCCAACCTCCTGAGTCACTGGAATGACAGGCATGTGCCACCACGCTCAGCTAAATTCTAACCTTTGATGAAGATAGTTTGAAGAGATCCTAATTTGTTTCAGTGCAAGATGTAAAATGCTGGTCTGGCTAGGGGGCATTTCTTTTTATTTTTGTTCTAACGATCCTTCTTAAAAATAACAGTAAGTCATGCAGGAAAATATAAAGCAAAAATACAACTAATGCTCACTTATCCAGTTTCAAAGGAAAAAATACCAACAGTTAAAACTTAAGGGTGGGGAAAGTATTGTATCATAAGTATTCTATATTTGTCCTCCTGCTGGTGGCACACACCTGTAATCCCAATACTTGGGAGGCTGAGACAGGAGGATCGCAGGTTTGAGGCCAGCCTCAGCAACTTAGGGAGACGCTGTTTCAGAATTTTACAAAAAGGGCTAGGGGTGTAGTTTGGAGGTAGAATGCCCCTGGGTTCAATTCCCAGTATCAATAAATAAATTAATAATGTTTGTTCTCCATTTCTAAATGCTAGAAAGTTAACAGGCTATTTGGGGAAAATAGTAACATTATCTACAATTATATAAATAAAATTATATACAACATTGTCAAAAATAAATCTACCACCAGGTATGGTGGTGTGTGCCAGTAATCCTAGTACTTGGGGGGCTGAGACAGGAGAATTGCAGTTTCGAGGCCTGAGTGCTGTAACTTAGGCACTATTTCAAAGTAAAAAAAAGTCTAGGGGTGTAGCTCAGTTGGAGAATGCCCCTGAGTTCAATCCCTAGTACCACCAAAAATAAACAAATCCATCAATGAAGTGGAATAAAAGAAGTTAACTATTTATTTGATCTAGGATTGGAGAAGAACTTTCAAAGAATATAAGCAAAGAAAGAAAAAGTCGAAGATGAACTACCCCCAAATTAAAACCTTGTAAAATTTTAAAACACCATATATTTACAGCATATGAGAAAAAGATGGGCTAGTATCTTTGTGTATGAGAACTTCTAGGTGCTGGGGGTGTAGCTCAGTGGTAGAGTGCTTGCCTAGCATAAGGGGTACCCCGAGTTGAATCCCTATCACTGCAAAACAAACAAAAACAACTTATAAATCATTAACTAGAAGTGTGTCTGATCCCAATATAAAATTAGTGAGGACCATACAGACCTTACTATAAAAATAGCTGTTAAAAAAAAAAGCCAAGCGTGGTGGCGCACGCTTGTAATCCAGCACTTGGGAGGCTGAGACAGGAAGATCGCAGGTTCACAGCCAGCCTCAGCAACTTGATGAGGCCCTCCACAACTTATTGAAACCCTGTTTCAAAATAAAGAATTAAAAATAGGGCTGGGGGTGTAGCTCAGAGGTAGAATGCACCCAGGCTCAATCCCCAGTACCACACACACACAAAAAAAAAACCTAAAAAAATGGCATGGTGGCACATGCCTGTAATCCCAGTACTTGGGAGGCTGAGACAAGTGGATCACAGGTTTGTGGCCAGCCTCAGCAACTTAGGCCCTCCACAACTTAGTGAGACCCTGTTTCAAAAATATAAAAATAGGGCTGGGGTATGGATCAGGTTCCTGGGTTCAATCCCAAGTACCACGGTGTGGGGGGGGGTAAAAAAAAAGAAGAAATGTGATAACCTGATTATTAAGCAAAGAAATTAAAATTAAATTATAAAACCAGTTTTCCTCTGCCAGATTGGCAAGGATTAAAAAACTCAGTAGGTAAAATTGAGAGAAATGGTCCTTATACAGCCTCAGCAATTTAGTGAGGCTCTCTGCAACCTAGTGAGACCCTGTTTCCAAATAAGAGAATCGGTCTGGGGGGTATAGCTCGGAGGTAGAATGCCTCTGGGTTCAGTTCCCAGTACCAAAAAATAAAAAAAGAGAGAGAGCGAGAAATGGGCTGGGGGTTGAACCTAGAGGCAATCTACCTTCAAGCTCCACCCCCCAGTCCTTTTTATTTTTTATTTCAAAACAGGGTCTAAGTTGCTGAGAATCTCACTAAGTTGCTGATTCTGGCCTCGAACCTGCAATCCTCCTGTCTCAGCCTCCCAAGTACAGGAATTACATGCGTGCACCGCCAAGCCAGGTTGAGAAATGGACATTCTTGTGTACTGCTGGTAGATCTCAAAGTTAAACATCCTTTCTGAAGCATTCTTTGAAAAGAAGTTTCACAGGCCTGAAGTGTGTCTTGTTGATCAATTAAGGGACAAGCAGTTAATTGCATGACTATAAAAGGCTACCTATAATAGAGGTACAAACAGAGTATTAAGGGGAAATGATATAAAGCATGGAGGATTCTGCGGAAGGACATTCAGGTCTCAAAGCCGGGCGCGGTGGTACCTGCTTGTAATCCCACCTACTTGGGAAGCTAAGGCAGGAGGATGACAAGTTCAAGGCCAGCCTAGGCAACTTAATGAGACCCTGTCTGAAAAAATAAAAAGGGCTCGGGATGTAGCTCAATGGTGAAGTGTCCCTGGGTTCAATCCCTAGCATGGAGAAACAAGAAAGCTCTCAAAATATGGAGACTCAATAATTTTCCAAGTGAACAAATACAGGAAAAGACAATCCCAGGCAAAATGTCATGCACCGAAGTCCTAAGCTACGAGAATGACTGGTGTGTTTGTGACATGTGGTGCGGGGCTGGGCGAGTGGCGGCAGGAAGTGGTCGATCACAGGGTGCTGGAGAGGAGGTCTGGGGCCTGACTGAAAAGAACCTCAACACCAGAAGTGTGTCCAGACTCTACGAGATCCTGAACCAAGCACCGACAGTGAAAACGGAGAGGAGAAATCTGGACTTTTTAAGTTGAAATAACCAAAATTAGGTGACTGAACGGAATAAGATGAAGGAGAGGTTTTAAGGGAAGTCTGTTATACATTGCACTAGTAACTTAATGATTGGACTTTAAACTCAAGATTGTGGCACGGGCATACACTTCAGAGGTTCTGGAAAAAGAAAAGCCAGTTTTTCATGAAATGTGCTAAACTTGTGCTTACATATTAGGAAGGCCTACTGGTGTCACTAAAACCTATGTTAAGCCTAGAAGAGTGCGTGTGCACCTGACTGCGATGCATAAGTAAATAAGTAATTCTATCAGAGGTTGTGTTTTCCTAAGATTGTCCTGTGTTCCCATTTTGAAAGAGAATAATGTTAGTTGGTTTACTTTTTAAATTAAGATAATCATCCACTAACCCACTGTCAGTGTTTCTCAAGGTTAACCAGCCGCATCAGAAACCACTCAGGTTTGTTACTTAAAAATGCAAATACTCACCCCACCCCCAGGTCCAGTCACATCAACATCTCAGGATGAGGCCTGGGGATACACACATAATGAGATTGGGTGAATCATATGCAGTAAAGTTAGGACCACTGACCAGTGATCACAGGTGAGACTTGGGGACCAGATAAGTTCTTGGCACAAGTTGAGTCATGAATGTCACAAGTATAAATAATGCAAGGTTACTCCTATTGTTTAAAAACTAAAAATGATTTCAATATTATAGCATAGATGGATTAGAAAGAAAAGACCAATGTACCCCAGCTCTAAGTCCAACTTCCTTAGCCAAGATACGTTGCCAGTGCCACTTCGATACGTGTGGCTTTTCCGTTGTACCTAGCTTTGCACAGAAGCGTACTGCTGCTGAGCACTGAGCAGGCAGGGTCTCCTGGAGTTGAGTTGAGAAGGCTGGGGTCCTCCTGTGGGGCTCCCCTTTTCTTCTAAGGGTTACGGTGCTGTTCTGGAAAACTGTGAGCTGGCGATGCCGGCCCTTCTATGAAGGGAATGTCGACAACTGTTGAGTGTCCGTCCTTCTCACACCGAGTGTCAGTACTGTTACATCTCTATCTGGGCAGCGGGGCTGAGGAAGGATTGTGTCTTATTATCCCAAATGTTATTTGTCTTCAGTTCTCTGGTATTCTGGAAAGCGTACCTGGCCAGCGTGATGATGCACATCTCCGTGTAAAGGGACAGGTCTTTTTGTCCTTCCGTCTTCATTTTAACCACGCTATTGACGAAGGGAAAGTTAAAATGCTTATGGCGTAAAGTGTCAAGCTGCGGTTTGTAGAGTGTTAAGAGTGTAAACTTGCACACCTCCTATTGCAGATTACTTGATTTGGCATTTAAAGACTGGGATTGGTCGTTTGATGATGTTGATGGTGGTGATGATGATGACGATGTTTTTGATTTCTGAAGAAATAAATGGGGTAAATCAAAAAAGAGAAAATATTTTAGTTTTCCCATGTAGCGCATGTGGTTTGCACTTGGGCTTTATTTTTTAGTAGCTTTGAGATTTTATAAAGTTGTTTTTAATAGTATGCATTTAAAAAGTAGTTTTCATAAAAGTGTGTAACTGAAATTTCCATGTCAAGTATAAAAGTAAAATGCTATGTTCAGATTCTTTATTGTCTACAAATTTTCAGTAGTCGGAATTACAATTTTTTAGCTTAGAAATGAAATGTAGAAATAACAAAAGGAGCTAATTCTGGCTCCTTCTATTCATTCCAAAGAAGCTGTATTTAGAGGAGAAGTACAATTTACGGTTTTTTAAGTTCCCTCAACTATACTGGTTTGTGAACATAGCATGGGATTACCTCCTCTCTCCTTCCCTCCTCTTTCCTTCTTTCTAGTGTGCAAGAATTAAAACCATAGAAACTTGATGAGTGCTAAGTGCTGTGAAGTAGCTCCTTCTGATTTGGCTTTCTTTGTGATGCAGTGAAATGTTGCAAGAACGTAATGTTACCTTTGCTGAAGAATGCTAATGATATGCTGTGAAAATTCCTGTGCTTTAAAAAATGTAAAATAGTTTGGTTAATAGTGACTAAAGGAGACTGAATGAAAGTTGAGCCTCATGACTTAAACCTTCTACACAGAATGGATTTAAAAGAAGTAGTGTCTGTCTTAAGCTAAGTAAGCATGTTACAAAACATATACTTAAGTCATAATATAGGGATCTGTTTATATCCAGATTTTACTGAGTATCTTTACATATGTTTATTACAACAATGTGCTTGTTTCTATTTCACAGATAAGAAAAATGTGGCTTAGGGTCAAACAGCCACGTGAGCCCTGGCCCCTGAGTCTGACCCATTCTTTCACGACATGAGGCAGCTAGCCGTTAGCTCACGTCACATTTACATTCAGCTGTGTTATTCTGCGGCATAGTGTTTAACCCTAAGAGCTTGTTAACTGCATTAAAACTTGTGTGTAATGTTTGTAGCCAATATGGGACTTCCAAAATCTATTGCTGTATTGAGAAAAATACAATTGCATGGACCTAAAAATTAGAAAAGTAATACAGTTAAGTATACATATGCATGATTAGGTGTTAGAAGTGTAGGAGTTAGAAGACAGCACAATATAATCACATGAATGTAGTGCCTTTTCGAGGAATTGAACAGTCTCTCAACTAACTTTATTTTCCCTTTCTTTCCAGCTAACTGCCTTCTGTGAAAGCAGTCATTCATGGTGATCATACTCTTCCAGTTAAAACAAACTGAAATATGATGGCCCAAAGTGTAGTAAAAGCTATATTTTCCTGGGAGACTGATACACACACACACACACACACACACACACACACACACACACAGATGTTCCCATTTTTCCTGTAATATAAATTATAACTCTGGGAGAGGTTTTCTGGGCTCCATTGGAACCACAGTTGAACCAACAGCGATTGGTCAGTAGAATAAAGAGGCCATCTGCGTCTCTTCCCGACTCGCACCATGAAGCTCTCTCGGCAGTCACTCACACTACATTGCACAAAAGGATTGAGAAGACTGAAATCTTAAGAAATCATCTTTTCAACTTCAACAGAGAGATGCACCAGCACATTTACCAGAAGAATCTGGGAACGGATTCCACTACAGTGATACTGACTGCATTTTTAAGACATGACACACACATATAGTACTGTAATACTGCAAGATGGTTTTTTAAACTCCCCATTTTATTTTTTTATATACATTGGTCAGATATCCTTACTTCAGTTGCAACTATGCACTTGTAGAAAGCCATAATGTGGAGTTCTGTCACCCATCCCTGCGCACCTGACGAAGCTGCATGTTCATGTGTAAGCAGTTACGTAACAAGAGGCTTGAAATTAACTGTCGGTTTCCTAATGCTTCATGGTAGGCAATGTTACCCATTTTGAATGCCTTAATTTAATTTTTTTTCAAAGTCTCAGCCCTTTTCTGTATTTAAGAAAAAAAAAAGAACAAGTGTTTACCAGTTCTTAGGATGCAAACTTGCTTTGTGGAAGAAAAATAGTGCACTATTTTTACAAATAATAGTTCTATCAATGTCAGCCTATTTTGATTGTATAACAAAATTTTTTAATGTGTTGGTATTAGAAACAATAATGGATAGTATTGGAACTAAGATATCTCTGGTGTGTAACTATTATTCACCCATCGCTTCCGACAGACCTCAGCGTTAGTCTGTGACTACAAAACGTTGGCTTTGCTTTGAATTAGCTGACTACCCTCGGTATGTTTTTATTCCTCGTAAAGACATTTGTGACTATTTTTACATTTTCACACTCAAAATTAAAAGATTGTTTCAAATATAAAGGAAACTAAGATATACTGTAGATATATTTTAAGTATTTAAATGTGGTCCTCAAACACACAACTGTGTATGGCAATATTTCAGTATTGGGTTAAGAAAATTGGTAACTGGGAAGAAGAGGCCTCGATGTGATTTTTCTTTTAAAAATGATGTTAAGGTGAAGCGTTTATACAGGACCATTCCTGCTGAATTTCTCATTATCCCAAAAAGTATGTTTTGTACTGCAACAGTGTGCAGCAATGATAAGCATCAAGGTTTTTTTTTTAATTATGTAGTATTTTATCAGTCTCTCTTTATATAAATATACAGAATTTGGTATGATATTGGAGTGTATCATCCAATATTTTAATGAAGGAAGTAGACATTTTTCATTGCTTCCCTCTGGGGTCAATGTAGAGATGTTTAAAGAGTTAGAAGCCAGGAGTGGTGGTGCATACCTGTTATCCCAGTACTTGAGAGGCTGAGACAGGAGGATCACAGGTTCGAGGCTAGGCTCAGCAACTTAGCAAGACCCTCAGGAACTTATTGAGACCCTGTTTCAAAATTTAAAAATAAAATAGGGCTGGGAGTGTAGCTCAGAGGTAGAATGCCTCTGGGCTCAACCTCCAGTTGGAAAAAAAAAAAAGTTTGGTCCCCATTATAGACCTTGAAGAGTTCCCTTTGGCCTACCGATGTGCTGGAGCCGACTTCTGTCATTCTTGGGTTGTCCAGTCCGCGCTCTTCATGCTGTCTGAGCTAAGGCTAGGCGTGCATGCCACCCTCTGCAGGTGGGTTCTGCAGTTCTGGTTTGGGGACATAGCTTTCTTTTTATTTTTTTTAAAGTAAGATTAAAAATGAAAAATATATAAAATTTATATAAAAGAAATATTTCCATTCATTAGAGTTGTTAAAATGAGACTGAATTAATATTTTATATAAAGATTTTGTTACACTATAGGAGGTTCTATCCTATTATTCTGAATTGGAGAGTATATATATATATTTTTAATAAACTTTATTAAGGTGAAATAATTTCAGGTTTACACATGAGTAATTGAAGTATTTGAGTAAAGGCAAAAGTTTAAATTTTGAATGCTGTATGTGTATATATACATATATGTATATGAATAAGGAGAATCATGGTGTGATGCAACTGTACAAGGAAAGTTAATGTGAAGTATTTAGAGGAAAAAAAGATATGGCAAAAAGGGGTGACAGACTCTCTCCCGTGGAGATTCTTCACATGTGGATTGACGTAAGGATTTTTAAGGTTGTTTGTCCGACTGATGGAGATGTGCTTACTAAACGGTTCTGACCTGGGGTGAGTACTGGCTGCCCCGCTGCCACCTCCTGTACATAACCAGCGTGTGCCCCACCCTGTGTTTTCTCCCCAGCTCTCACTAAATATGAAACAACCTGATTTTGTGCCAGTTTCTCTTTTTCTTGAGGCCCCCAAATTCCCAAGACAAGTATTTATGAGACCAAATTTTGTTAATTTCTTCACACCTGATTTCTCCTAGAGCCATGAATACCTCCTGTTGAGACATAAGAAATAGTAAATACTGGGATTATCTTAGTTGGATTTTTTTTTTTTTACTTTTGTGGGGACACACAGAAGTAGGAGGGAAACTAGTGCTGGTATTACTGTTGAAGAGTAATGTATAATGAATTTTTAAAAAGTATTTTTAAAACATGCTATCTAGAAACAAGATTAAAAAAAATATATATCTCTGAAAGTTTAAAATGCTCTAGCTAACTAATGGATAGTATACTGTTAAGTCTAAAGGAAGGTTAGTGCGTTTAGAAGTAAACCAGGGCTGGAGTTCTGTGAATCTGCTCTGAGTGCGCTGCTTTGCCTCAGTTCACAGCTAGATCTTAAACCAGAAACACTCAAGGTTGCCAAACCACAGTTTGAGTCATGCTGCTGCTGTTAATCATATAGGATTCTGAGGGTAAAATAGAGAAACTCAGACACTATATTACCTTACTGAGAATGCTTTAAGTACCATGTTCAAAACCCGAGGCGAGCAGGTCGCTCCGAGCAGCTGAGCCCACGCGACACTGCTGCTGACCCGCTTCCTTGCCTGCAGGAGGCTCAGCGCCCCGGCTCGTGCGGGCGCCACGTCCGGAAAGCACTTTGAAGAAGAGCACTGTGTGACAGTGCAGGTGTCACGCCCGGGGCCTCGCCGTGACCCCCCGCCCCATGATGACTTGCGTTTGGAACTGTACTAAGTTATGAACTGCATGGTTTAGATAATCATACATATTTGATCAACTGTCCCCATGAACAAAAATTATACCCCCTTGATTTTTTTTAAATTTCGTTGCATCTTTGTAGTAATGTAATTGTATTTTATGCCTGCTTTTTATAAAAAATAAATTAATTAATTAAGATGTAAGCATTTTCATACTTTTACTATGAGATAGCCCTGGAATGCTGCAACCTTCTAAAGTCCACGAAAAAAAAGTTTGTCTTCCCTAAAAGATGTAGGTATAAAAGGTGTGGTGGGTGTGGTCTCATAACGAAGAATATAGACTTTTGTTTCTTCTGCCCTGTCATTTAATTCATGGAGAAATAGAAAGTAGAACTCCAGCGAGGGTCCGTCTGATTTGATTGGGGTATTTAGGAGACAAACAAGCCTAATATTTCCACTGAGTTGGTGAGGATATGGAAGGAGGCAGGACGCCTGTGTGTTGGGGAAACTGCTGATGGGTGGTTTCTAGAAACTTTCTCTGGTAATTAGTGGGTTCTTCTCTAGGATACTGGTTGCCTGATCTTGGCTAGCATGTTCACTCTGAGCCTCAATCTTGTCATCTGTAAAATGGAGATGATGGCTACCTGATAGGGTTGTTGTGGGGTTAACTATAATGTGAAATATCTGGGGTAATTCAAATGTTTTCCCTCCCAAAGGGGAGTGATGGCGAACTCTTCACTTAAGATACCTATTTTCTTAAAAGAATTGCTTTAAGCAACGATAAAGTACTGATAAAGTATATCTAAAAAAATTTGGGGGGATGAAAATCACAACTTGTATCTGCAGTAAAGGTCAGATTATAATGCATGTAAGAAAAAGACTAACTTGGATTTTTTTAAATGACTACTGTGATTCAAACTACAGGAGATTTATTTCTAGATACAGTATTTCTCTTCCTATTGGTCCCAAGCAGTAGTTCTAAAAAGATTAAAGAGTTTATTGAAAAACTGTACCTTACACAACTTAAAACTAGTTAGAGTAAAACAAAAGACAACTTTTAAGACTCAGCAGAGTTCAATATAGGAAAGTTTATTTTACATAGGAAGCTAAATATTTTCTAGTAAACATCGGTTACTACTGCATATAACAATAATGCTATTCACTTGGAAGGGGAAAGTAAGTTTTTAAATGTTAGGATTTTTTAAGCTTTAGAGGGAAATACAGTATATAATTTAACATTAGGTTTAGGATACGATACTATAATAAGAATAAAATCCATAAGAATTGAGTAGAACCTAGCAGTACTCTTTACTGCAATAGCTAAAACCTGGTTTATTTTGTACCAAATTCCCCAAATGGTAATTGTAGTACCTTCTGCTAGGAATTAAAGGCACAGTGTGAAATTAAGGGACTACTTGAGTATACAAGGCGAACCCAGTTAAATTACATTTATGCTTGCTTTGCTGTCCTTACTTTGCCTCAGCAGACGACACACAACAAGGCCCTGCTACCTTCTGTCACCATTAAACATCCGTCCCAGAAGGTGACCCCTCCTCTTCACAGCACGGCTCCACCTCTGCCCGAACACAACCCCACTTCGTTCATGTCCATTTTAGCTGTGGAGAGAAGTCATTTCTTAAAGGATTCTGAAAGCTGAAACACAGATGTAGTTGGCTGTTTAGAAAGCACTTCATCACAACTTCAAGAGTAGAGGTCAGTGGCTGCCACGAGCAACCCCCATGAGTCACCGCACATGTCAACACCGCAGCCGTCTGAGCCCTACCATGACCCGAGAGAGTGGACACGGGAGGAAAACTGCCCCACGCCCAGGGCCTTGTGCATGCCAGGCAGGCACTCTACCATGGAGTGACATCCCCAGCCCTTTTTGGTTTTGAGGCAGGGTCTCACCAATTTGCCAAGGTTGGCCTCAATCCTGCTATTCTCCTGCCTCAGTGGCTAGGATTAAAGGCGTGCACCACTGCACCCAGTGAAATTGGCATTTTTAAACAAAGCGTTTAAGTTACTCATTCAAGTCCAAAATACCTCTGGCTTCAAAGTTTCTGAAATGATTAAACTTATAAAAGACCTTAATATAGCAATGAGCGTTTTTTTCCTTTGGTTTGGTGACTTGAGATCCACTTTGGGTGTACGAATAATGCTCTCATCATTCGGCCTTTGTGGTGGGCTTCCGGTAGCGGAGTACTGTAGCTGTGACCCAGACATTCAAAGCCAGCATGATCACAAATCGTGTAAGAACTGAAATCAGAAAGGGAAACGTGACTACCCACAGGATAGAAGAAAAGCACCTCCCGTCTTAGCAGAAGCTTCACGAAGCTTCACTCCTGGCCCCAAGATGAACATTAACTACAAATCAAATATTCCTGCAAAAGGGAGTTTATCATAACGTCTGCCAGGGGCACCTGGCCTGACTCCATGAATAGTGCTTTACCATCTCTCTTTATTTTTATTTATATATTTTGTGGCACTGGGGATGAACCCAGGAGTGTCCTACCTCCAAGAAACGGTCTCGCTAAGTTACCACGTGCTGTGTTTTATCATCTTAAATGCTTAATTTAGAACAGTCTGGCTCTGGCTAAGAAATGTACAACTTTTTAAAGTCCCTTTACTCGTTTTAAATATCAAGGGCACTGGTGTCTCAGCCCATTATTCTGTAGAGCAAAGGGTATACTGCATTCCATTAAGAGACTTCTGAAAAATTGGCCCAAATACCGTATTGTATAATGAAGTAACCATGAAAGTGTGACTCTAAAAATAAATAGATCACTGTAACAGTTCCTTTAAGGCATGAACTGTTTCCTGATAAATAGGATTTACGGGGCTGAAAGTACCTGTGTGATGGTAAAACACACGTAACATGTCGCCCACACATACTGTTGTTAAAAGCTCACTGGCAGATAGACTGGTCACTGTCAGGAACAGGAGTCACAGATAAGAAAGTCACAATTAGCATATATATATATATGCTAATATGTATATTATATATATTTTATATATTATATATTTAGTATATATAATATTTTAATATAATATATATATATATATATATTTTTTTTTTTTTTTTGCGGTACTGGGGATTGAACCCAGGGCATTCTACCTCCGAACTACACCCCAGCCCTATTTTTTATTCTTTATTTTGAAACAAGGTCTTGCTAAGTTGCGGAGGGCCTCACTAAGTAGCTGAGGCTGGCCGCGAACCTGCAATCATCCTGTCCCAGCCT
>PVJS01034513.1:0-21530 GCA_004027185.1 Glis glis | reverse complement strand
CAAAAAAAAAAAAAAAAAAAAAAAAAAAATTTCAGCATAGGGACTGGGTATGGTAGCATACCAGTACTTGGTAATACACCAAGTACTCCCAGTACTTGGAAGGCTGAGACAGGAGGATTGCAAGTTCAAGACTAGCCTCAGCAACTTAGCAAGACTCTCAGCAACCTAGTGAGACTCTGTTTCAAAACAAAAAATAAAATAGGGCTGGGGCTGGGGGTGTAGCTCAGAGATAGAATGCCCCTGGGTTCAATCCCCAGTACCAAAACAAAAAACAAAACAAAAAAATAGTCCATAATGTTGTTGTCCAGGCTGATCCGGAACTCCAGAGCTCAAAGGATCCTCCCAGTACTGCAAAAAAAAAAAAAGAAAATTTATTTTATTTTATTTTTTGGTACTGGGATTACAGGCTGTGCCACCACTCCTGGCTTATTTTTTGTTTTGAAGCAGGGTCTCCCCTAAATTGCTGAGGCTGGCCTTGAACCTATGATCCTCCAGTCTTAGCCTCCCAACTACTGGGATTACGGGCAGTGTGCACCACCATGCCTTGCAAACAGAGTTCTTTATTGCAGTTCTTTTAACTGGCATCGTTATGCCAGTATTATGATGAATCTTTAAAAAAGTGGTCGGGAGACTACACCTGGCTAAAATAAAATAAATTTAAAAATAAAAAAAAAAGAGCCGGGCATGGTGGCGCACGCTTGTAATCCCAGTACTTTGGGAGGCGGAGACCGGAGGATCCGGGTTCACGGCCAGCCTCAGCTCGCTCGCTCTCTCTCTCTCTCTCTCTCTCTCTCCCTGTCTCTCTCTCTCTCTCTCTCTCTCTCTCTCCTTAGTGAGGCCCTCCGCAACTTCGTGAGACCCGGTTTCAAAATAAAGTATAAAAAAAAATAGGGCCAGGAGTGTAGTGCGGAGGTAGAACGCCCCTGCATTCAATCCCCGGTACCGCAAAAAAATAAATAAATAAATAAAAATAATTTAAAAAAGGCTGGGGGTGTAGCTCAGAGGTTCAATCCCTAGCACCACAAGAAGGAGGAGGAGGAGGAGGAGAACCCTGTTTAACTTGGTAACACAGTAGTCCCCAAGTTTATTTGACCACGGAACCCTCTTTTATGCAACACCCATTAGAGTCTGCTGGGGCTAGAGGAGCCCAGAATTCACTTGCCTTATCCCCTGGGGGAGGGGAGGTGGGACATATCCCCTGCTTCCTGCCAAATGGTTTTGAAATATTCATTATTTCTCTCAAATGACAAATGATAAAATATTGTTTCTACTTTTAGTTCATTTCCCCTACAATCCCTGTAACATTTGGTATGTGATAAAGACTTTTTAAACAAAAAGATACATTCAAAATTGGGAACCAACAGGCAGCAAACTGTTCCATTTACCAGATACCTGTGTGTCTGGACAGTACTCTAGAAGTTTCCATAACTTCTAGAAGTTTCCATAACTCTGGGACTCTCTCCCAGGTAGAAGAGCATGTTGTTCACCTTCTCAACAATTACACAGCCGTGTCCCTCTCCACCCAGCCTGCACACCCGGAAAATGTGCTGAACTTTTTTTTGCAAATCCATGAAGAGTGGTATCTAAAGAATGAACAGGCCGGGCGTGGTGACGCACGCTTGTAATCCCAGTACTTTGGAAGGCGGAGACCGGAGGATCTGGGTTTGCAGCCAGCCTCAGCTCTCTCTCTCTTTCTCTTTCTCTCTCTCTCTCTCTCTCTCTCTCTCTCTCTCTCTCTACTTAGTGAGGCCCTCCACAACTTCGTGAGACCCAGTTTCAAAATAAAGTATAAAAAATAGGGCCGGGGGTGTAGCGCGGAGGTAGAACGGCCCTGGGTTCAATCCCCGGTACCGCAAAAAAAAAAGAAAAGAAAAAAAAAGAATGAACAGTATTGGAAACATTTTGGAGTTATTTGGTTTCCTCACAAACTTCATTATTGCTAAATCCAAATGATGAGTATGACAGTGTCTGCAAGTCTACCAGCTGTCCTCCATAAACTCTGCTATAACATTTCTCTAAGTCTTCTGGTCATGCCAGCACCATCTGATCAACTCCAATGTGCCTCTCTTAGGCTCTAGCACATTCTGGGAGTGACACGCTTTTTTGCCAGAGAAAGCTGAGGGGCTATGACTCATTTACAGTTCCCCTCCTCTCCACCCAGTGAGCAAAGAAGAAATTCAAAGGCAATGCCATTTGCTCAAAAAACTATCTCCTGCCAGGCGTGGTGGCGCACGCTTGTAATCCCAGTACTTTGGGAGGCGGAGACCGTAGGATCCGGGTTCGCAGCCAGCCTCAGCTCTCTCTCCCTGTCTCTCTCTCTCCTTAATGAGGCCCTCCGCAACTTCGTGAGACTTGGTTTCAAAATAAAGTATAGAAAAAATAGGGGCATAGCGCAGAGGTAGAACGTCCCTGCGTTCAATCCCCGGTACCGCAAAAAAAAAAAAAAAAAAAAAACTATCTCCTAACGGCCCTTTTTGTACAGTGAGCACAACAGCCACAATCCCTCTCCTAATGGAGATGCATTTGAGCAGATGGCTGGGGCAGACAAGTTTCCAGCTAATACGATGGCTCTTATCATGAAAGCTGGTCCAAGAAGGAAGAGAATGCATCTCACGCATGGCTGTTTTGCAGGATGGGATGCACACTGAGAATAGGAGGGCTTGCAGACACTGTCAACCTCAGGTGAGGAGCAGCTCCCAGGGGCTGCGGAGCCTGGGCTGCTCCTGAGGACAGGAGGGGACGGGAGGGGCTCTGCAGAGAAAGCAGGGACAGGAGTGGGAGCCCAGGAGCTCCTCCCGTGGAAAGAGTGGAGGCCCAGGCTGGGGGCCAGCTGAAGCCAGGGGTAAAAGATTGGCATGAGGCCTGGTGACCGAGGGGAGCAAGGTGGAGGCACGGTGAAGTAAAAACCTCAGGGAGCCTGCGCGGTGGGGGAGCGAGTTAGCCCAGTCAAGAACCAAGGCGGCACGGAGCATCACATGGCAAGACCGAACATTCTAGCTCAAGGCTCTCCTCTTCTTACAAAGCCACAGTCCCATTGGATTAAGGACCCACCATTATGGCCTCTTTTAGCTTTCATTGCCTTCCAAAGGATCCCACCTCCAAATACCAGTCAGATTACGTTTCCACCCTCTTAATACCTCCAAAGAGGGAATCAATTTCAATGTGAGTTTTGGTGAGGACATTTAAACCATAGTGCTCCTCCACAACTTAGTGCGACCCTGTTTCAAAATAAAGAATAAAAAATAGGGCTGGGGGTGGAGCTCGGAGGTAGAATTCCCCTGGGTTCAATCCCCGGTACCGCAAAATAAAATAAAATAAAATAAAAATAAACCATAGTGCTACCCATCAGTGCACCCCACTCAACCCCATCCCCCCTTGAATTTGGAATCGCCCGGAACTGGCCCACCTGGGCTGGCTCTCAGGACCTGGCTCTCTTGGACACAGACATCTCACAAAGAAGTTGGAAGCAGTTACAATGTAAGAAGTAAGAACCAAGCTGGGTGTGGTGGCACACGCTTATAATCCCAGTACATGGGAGGCTGAGACAGGAGGATCACAGGTTCGAAGTCAGCCTCAGCAACTTAGTGAGGCCCTCTGAAATTTAGTGAGACCCTGTTTCCAAACAATAAAATAAAAAGGGCTGGGGATGTAGCTTGGAGGTAGAATACCCCTGGGTTAAATCCCCAGTACCACAAAAAAAAAAAAAAAGAACAGCTGTAGTCAAAGAAAGCACACAAGGTCGGTGCCCAGGAGCAACACGATTCTCCCACAGGTCCAAGAACAGAACATGAGCCCAGTGGGGGAGAACAGGAAAGGGATGGGACGCACAGCTAAAGTGAGGTCAAGGTCAAATGGTTCAGGACAGAGGCTAAGAAGACTAGGTCTCATCTTGCAGGGTGAGGGTTGATGAGCGAGGGTGGGTGACCAGCTGCAAGGGGCAAGCAGGCCAGGGAGATGCCCCTCCGTCCTCCCCTCCCAGAGCTCTCTGCAGATTTCAACCATTCATTCGTGCTGCACATATTTATTGAGCGCCTATTATGGAATCAAGTACTACCAATGAACAAACACCGTCATGGGCCCTGTTCTCACAGGGCTTACACAACTCCAGAAAACGGACATCAATGTGTATCTGAACACATGAAGAAAGACTCAAGGGCAATCCCAGGATGCTGTGGGAATGCCTCACGGGGACCCCAGTTGTCTGGAGGGGTGTCAGGAAAGGCTTCCCCGAGGAAGAGACCTCTCAGGCCTGAAGGAAAAGGGTCATCCAGGCAATGGGCAGGGAGAGCAGGAACAGCACATCCAAAGTCAAGAGAAGCTGGGCGTGGTGGTGCACGCCTGTAATCCCAGTACTTGGGAGGCTGAGACAGGAGGATCACAGGTTCAAGGACAGCCTCAGCAAGTAGTGAGACTCTCATCAACCTAGCAAGACTCTGTTTCAAAATAAAAATTAAAAAATCAGTATCAGTCACAAGCCATTGAGTGACAGGATTCTAACTGCCAGGTACTTTCGCCTTTGTTCTTGGATGTGTTTTCTGAATTTTCCCTAACAGTCATATGTCATTTTTGTTATAGTTGTATACCATTTTGGTAATTAGAAAAGCATAGATATTAAACACAGTGGCATGAAAGCAAAACAAAAAATGGTTCAAGGACATCCTCAGCAAGTAGTGAGACTCTCATTAACCTAGCGAGATTCTGTTTCAAAATAAAAATTTAAACATCAGGCTGGGGGTGTAGCTTTGAGGTAGACTGCCCCTGGGTTCAATCCCCAGTACCACAAAAAAAAAAAAAAAACCGAGAGGATGTGAGATGGTGGAGGACATGGGGCAAGTGGCAAAAGATGCAGGAAAAGGAGCAGGAACCCAGAAAGACCACAGCTTGGGGACCCGGGAGGATTTTTAGACTCTGTTCTGTGCACAAACGGAAGCACTGGGGCCGGGGAGCAGAGTTAGGTAGGAAAATGGCAGGAACAGGACGGGATATTCCCTTTCTAAAGACCACTGTGATGTCAGCAGAGCGAGCAGGCCCAGAAGCACCAAAGGAACGGGGTGGCCAGGAGAAGGACAACGCTTTCCAAGAGGAAGAATGGTCCACATTTGGTGATGGGCTGGCCGTGGAGGACAGGACAAGAGGGGAATCAAAGATGGCTGCTGGGAGGAGGTGGTACCATTCGCTGGGAACGAGAACATGCAAAGGGAGTTGGTTCCTAGGGAAGAAGATGCGCTTGGAGCCAAAGCCCCGCGTCAATGTCATTGTGAGCTCTGCTCTGGCTAAGCTCACAACGCCACACTCCTCACCCTCTCCGCCTGGCTCCGTGAGTCCCTGCCACACTAGCCTCTTCCGTCCCTTAGACACGCCGAACTCATTCCTGTCTCGGGCCTTCTCACCCGCTGTCTCTCTGGCAGGAACACCGTGCCCCAGCAATTCCCTGGCTGGATCCTCCTCCTGGGTCACTTCTTGACTCAAATGTCACCTCCCTGGAGAGGCCTTCCCTGAGCATCTTTCCTAGCTTAGCCCCTAGATTCGGAACACAGTCGCTAGCTGCGATTACAGCCTGTCCACGGATTGCCCCTCGCACCTGAATCTGAACATAGAGCTGTGTGGGGCCGAGACTGCTCTGTTCTCCAGTGCCCAGACGGCGCTGCCCAGGGTAGCTTCTCCACAGGACTCTGCAGAATGGATGTCCCAGCTCGGAGCAGGGCACAGAGAGGCGCCCTCCAGCGAGAGGAAGGGGAGAACCATGAGGAGAGGGGGCCAGCAACTGCAGATATGGCCAGGAGAGGCTGAAATAAGGATTGAAAAGAGGACTTCCAGCGACCTCACTAGGGGTTGGTGACCAGGAGGAGGGGTAGAGGGCAGGCTGGACAGGACTGAGGGACGAGTAGGAGGCCAGAAAGTAGGGGTGCAAGCAGGGCGGCTCCTCTGAGAAGCTTGGCTGTAGGAGAGTAACTGGAGGAGGTCGTGGGGGCAAAAGAGGGCTATTTTAAGGCAGGAGAAACCCGAGTGTCTCAATGCCAGAGCCAACAGAAGAGCAAATAAAGAAGCCCAAGATGAGGGTGCTGGCAGCTGGGCAGGGAACGGGAGGGGTGTGGAGGCAGTGCGCAGCCCTCCTCCGCTGCTCCTCTTTTCTGTAAGAAGTAGGAGGTGAGGGCGTCGGAGGCGAGGAAGAGGCTCAGGGTCCCAGGGACTGGGGAAGGCAGTGTGATGGGTTAGAGCTGGCTGCAGCCATGGCCAGGCAGTGGCCAAGGTCCAGGGAGCCTGGTAACCATTTTTAGTGCCATCAGTCTTCCCAGGGCTGTGATGTTCTTTGGGGGCATTCGGCAGCCCGCGTCCAAGTCAGACAATAGTCGTCCAGGGCTGAGGTTTTACTGGGACAGTTCTATGAAAGGAGTGTTAGGAGTGAAGTTAGGACACGAGAAGTTAGGACTGGAAGAACAGGAAGGGTCTGAGGGACAGGGAGGAAGCAAAGGCCACGAGTCAAGAGACCCTGGTGAAAATGTCAGCATGAACAGGCTGAAAGGTCAGGAGCAACCACAAGGCACAGCAAGTGGGAAGGGACCTCAGAGGCACTGGGGTTCTGGGGGATACAGGGACTGACACATGGGGGCTGTGGCTGAGGCCTCTGCAGCTGCAAGAAAAGCCCAGAATCCTTGGAGTGGGATGAGGTGCCTTCATGCTTGTTTTGCTTTATATTGCTTTCTTTTGCCTAGATGAGACGTGTGCATTGTAAACATCCACACAGTGCAAAGGACTGTACTAGAAGAAATAAATCTAGCCCTCTCCCCACAACAGGTTCTGCAGCCCAGAGGAACCATGCTACCACTTTATGTGATGGGGCTCCTTTTTCCAAGGCTAAGGAGTAGTGGAGGGGTAGCCCAGGTGGGCTGTGGCCTTACAAGGCTGTGCCTCTCTCCAGGGTCTGCAGATGTGGACCCCTGCCCAGCACCCCAGAACTGTTAAGAACACAGGTGCTCCTGCCAGCCACTTGGTTTCCAAAACCCTCTCTTTCCCTGACTCCCAAGAGAACCCCCATCTTCCCCCAGCTCTCTGGCCCTCCTCTTCATCTCCTGACCAGCCCCTTCTCCGCTCCTGCTTCTATTTAAGCAGCCATTCCACCAGAGCCATTCCCCCAGACTTCTGACCTCTTCTGACCGCAACCTGACCCACCCTGCAGCATCCTCTTCCATCTCTAGCAACACCATGGCCCAGAACTCTCTCACTCTATGTACAATTATCCACCCGACAGCTCCCCTGGGACGTCCCCAGCGTGCCTCAGACTCAATGCACCAGAACCATACTCCTTGGTCATCCCTGCCTATGACCCTATCTGCAGCAGACACCCAGCATCTGGTCACCCACATGTGACGAGGAGACATCCTCCAGCTTTGGGCCCTGTGGTCTGGGGTGTTCCCCCAGCCCCAACCCAAGTAGAGCATGTGACCAAGGTCTGGAACATCCCATGCTGTCAGCATAGCACTGCTTCAAAGTTAGCACAGAGTCAAGCTCATTCACACAGATCCCGGGGTTTGGCCTGTGAGACCCAAGAATGACCCCCCCCCGTTCCTGATAGTAGAGACTGTTAAGCCAACATCCTGCCTCATGTGGAGGCTGAGACGGATACCAACATGAGCCTTGCATGAGTCTCTCTGCTGGGATTACAACCAAGCCCCACTTTCAACATGTTTCCGTGAGGGATAGGGGGCATTCTATTTCCAAACCATTACAGGGTCATAGGATCTGGCTCATGCCTAGTGTTTTGTTTTGTTTTTGTTGTTTTGTTTTTTTGGCGGTACTGGGGATTGAACCCAGGGTCATTCCACATCCAAGCTCCACCCCAGCCCTATTTTTTATTCTTTATTTTGAAATAGGGCCTCACAAAGTTGCAGAGAGCCTCACTAAGTAGTCGAGGCTGGCCGCGAACCCGGATCCTCTGGTCTCAGCCTCCCAAGTACTGGGATTACAAGCATGCGCCACCACGCCCGGCTCTTTTCATTGTCCATTTTAACTTCAGTCTTGTGAGCCTATTCGTTACTAGACTCTGAGTTCTTTCAGGCAGGGCCATCTCCTCATGACCAGTTCCCAGAGCGAGCCCAGCCCAGCATTCACTCACTAAGTACTCATGGAAGAGACAATGAAGTCAACTGCCTCCAAGAACAGACTGGGTGTTTCCAAACCTCTCCCCTTCTCTTCTCTCCTCTTCTCTGGAGGTGGTCAGGTTTAAAAAGAACAATGACAGTGTCGCGTGATAATTAGAGTGCAGAAAGCCTCTTTCCGATGGACAAGCTCATTACCTACTGTATCCTCATAATGACATTGTCACTTCCATTTCATGGATGAAGAAACGGAGGCTCAGGAAAGTGTGCAACTTGGAACTCACAAAACCCGGTCTCATCTCACAGCTCTGGGCCCAGGCAGGACTCTTGACTAGACCTCAGCAGATATACTGGTTGAAAGAGGTGGTGCTCTTGCACATACTAGCCACAGGGGGGCAGCCAAGTGCTGGCGTGAGAGTCACTTTCTGCCCCACCTCACATCCACCCTCAGGAAGACTTGGATCTGAGGTGGAAAAGGATTGATCACCACTAAGAAGAGACCAGAGGAGCGCAGCCACGGCTGAGGTTACTATATTATTATCTTCTAGAATAGGTCAAACTGGAGGGGAATAAGGAATGAACCACTAATTCCAAGAGTCAAGGGCTAATAAAAACATAAACTAGATCCGTGCAACGTTCATCACCAGCATATTTAGTAACAAGCCATGGAAAGTGATAGGGCATTACTAGATTGTTGGGGCTCCCTAGGCCTCCAAATGGGTGGCATGGATTCCCAGCTCTCAGCAGGGACAGGCCCATGGCCTATCAGACCATTGCTGCCCTGCACCAGGCCGGACAGGGGCTACCCCTCATGGCTGCAGAGGCCTGGCGGGCAGAGGACACGACTAGCATCTCCTTGCCCCAAGCACTCAGTGTGTGTGTGTGGCCACTTCAGAGCCCAGGACATGCAGCAGTCACATGTGGGCTCATTAATTCCTGGAGCTCACGTCTCCGGGCTGCACCCAGCAGTACTATAGGAGGTGGGTGGCACAGTCAGAGGCAGCAGCCGGGTGCGAGGATCCCAGGATGAGGAGTCCCCACCGTTCAGGTAGCTCTGAGTCCATTTGCAGCACGAATGAGTTGAAGGTGGCAGGGGTTCCCTGGTGCAGCAGCTGGAAGGAGAGCCCTCCGGAAGGACCACCCAAGGCTCAGGAATCTGTAAGAGATGGCCACCCCCATCACTGCTGGAGAGAAGCTGCACTATGTGGAGGCTGAGCAGGGGGTCAGATAAACAAACCCCAGGAGCCTGTTCCACTCAGGGTGAACTCAGGCTGGAGGAAGGTTAAGGCAAGATCCCAGCCAATCAGTGCCCCAGGCCTGCCCCTCACGGGAACCTGGACCCTCTCAGGACCCTCAGACCTGCACCCAGCCCCCACCTCAATATCGCTGGAGCCTGAGAGGAGGTGACAGCAACACCCACTTTACCATTTTCCAAATTATTTTTCTCCCCACTCAGCCTGACCAGGTCAGAGTTCATAGGAAACATCTCAGGATCTTCCCCCAGGAACACAGGCCCCCAGCATAACTCACACCCACTCCACATGCTGAGCTGAAGGACACCAAAGGCAGGAAGTTGGATGAAGAAAGCCTTTGCCTACCCCCTCCATCCACCCCAGCCCTCTCCTGGGTAAGAGAAGACACAACGATGCGAGGGGCACAGCCCTTCCCTCCAACAAATTGCTCTACCCCCAGCACCACAGCACAAATCGCTCTACCCCCGGCACCCCCCAGCACTGAAAAGCCAACCAGGAGTCAATCAACTCCTCTCTGACCGCTTGAGTTTTCTCATCAACTATCCCAGCTAACCCTCTGTGCCCTTCCCCACTTCTCAGGCTCAGGCCCGGCATCAGGAAGACTGTTCCAGCAACAAGAAGGCATCTGATAAGGCTGCTGGGGGAGGAGGGACAGGAGGGGACAGTGACGTTGGCTCGAAGTTCAAGTCCCTGACTCAAATGGTATGCCAAATGTATGTGTATGAAGGATCATTTGGGGGGGGGGGGAGCGAGGCCATATTTTGTACCAGCCTCTCAGACAGTGGTGAGAAAGCAGAGGCAAGGAGGGAGGACAGGACAGGGGCGCAACCCAAGGAAGGACTGAGCCCCGAGCTTGCAATCCCGAACCCCAGGGTCCCGTTCCAGCTCTGCCATTCACTTGAGCATATCACTCGCTTGAGTTTCAGAGCTTTTCTCGGGGTTCTCTGAGCGTCCCCTTTTGTAAAACGAAGGGGTTTACAGGTACCTGGAGCCCCTCTACCCCAGTTGGGGAAGGAGAAGAGAGGACAGGGTAGAAAAGCGGCAGAACGCATCAAGCCCGGGACTGGGAGAGCCTGGTACAGTGCCCTTCCCCAGGGTCCAGCAGAGTGAGGTGGGGAATTCCCCTGGAGCAGTCTCACACGCATGCACCCCTCACTGCCCTGGTCAGCTCTGTCCAAGGGGGGCGTGTCCCCGAGGTGAGAAGTCAGCAGCTCAGCAAGGCCAAGGTGGCCAGCTGTCAGGATTCCTGCCAAATCCTGAGCTGCCCAGCAGGGCTCACAGCTCACTGTCAGCTTCCCAGCTGCTCGGCCGCACCACACACCCTCACCAGCCCGCCTCACAGGCACCCAGCAGGACTCACTCCTCAGAGGGCGAGGGCCCCTGCCCCTGGCCCTGCCCAGCAAGCAGGGTGAGCTCTGGAGGTCGAGGAACCATCCACAGAAGCCCCCAGGAGCTCCTGCTCACACAGCTGGACAGAGGGGAGGAGCAGTGAAGGCCGCCCCCACCCAGCCGGAGCTGGCCTTGGCCTGGACTTACCGTGTCCTTTGGGCCACCCAGGCCTTTCCCTCCAGATGGTTCCTGTCCTTGGAGAGACAGAGGCAGGAGACCCAGAGCCCCCACAGCTGCGAATCCTCAGCCCCACTTCCTGCAGCAACGTGCTCTTGAGGCCCCCCAGCTGCCAGGAACCTTACCATCCACACATCCCCAACGCACACCACGCAGAGCTCTGCTCCCCAAACCTAGGCAGGGTCACCCAGAGCACACTCCCCTCTGGGATCCTCAAGGCCGGAGTGAGGAATCTTACTCAGACCCCTTCCAGAGAAAAGTCTTCCGGAGGAGAGGAGGGGAGCAAGCTGCAGCCCAGGGCTGGCTGTGCCTTCCTGTGGCTTCGTTTCTTCTTAGCCTCCGGTGCAGAGGGCAGTGCTGGGCCGGCGGGGTTTGGTCTTGGTACCTGGTGGGGCTGGGGCAGATGCGGAGTGTGGGGAGAGGCATGGGTACCAGGGAAGGGCTCCAAAGCACACTGGCCCCTCCAGATTCCTGCCTCTGATCTGCCTACTTCCCCCTCTCCCATGGCTACACAGTGGCATCTGTTCCTAGAAAAAGGACATAAGAGGAAGGGGGACACTTAAGATAGGAGGAGGGGACTCGATGCAGCAGGAAAGACAATCCAGAGGAGGGAAAGGCACAGCAGGTAGCTGCAGCCCCAGCCCTTGTGAACTTACACAGCGCACAATCAGCCTTGCTCAAAGAGCCGATTCACTCTTTCTGCACTCAGAAAGGCGCCTAAATAAGGTTACCACTATTCCCTCACCCCACAGCCCCACTCCCCGCCCCCTCACCTGCGCAGGGCTCAGGAGCTTTGGGGGAAGGGTCCGCAACTCCACAGCAGCAGCAGAGGTGCGCCGTTTTGACGCAGAAGAGGCGACAACCTGGAGCGCTGGCTGGCACCTCACGTAGGAGTCTAGTCACCTCCACTGACGCCACTGGTCTCCACCTCCTGGGACCCTCGCTGCTCAGGAGCCAGCAGTGCTGTCAGGCCCTGGGCTCGGAGGAGGAGGGCCCCACCCAGGAATAGGACCCCACAGAGCACAAGGAGCGACAGCACGCCCAGCACCGCTGCCTGCACCACACGCGGTGCCTTGGTGGGCTCCAGCAGCACCCCGGACTGGTTGCAGCAGCTCAGCCAGGACGCCTGGGCCACTGTGCCGGCCTGTGAAGCGTTCATGCTTCAGTGCTGCCTGCCCAGATGTGCCAGAGCTCTGGCCGGCCTGCAGACGCAGCATGGGGGAGGGATGAGGGGCGGGTCCCAGGGGCCCTATATCCCCACTCCTTGCACAGAGCGCTCAGGCCCCTCCTAGACAGAGCTCCTCCAGTGTAGACTATGATACTTCTCCACAGGGTGACTCCAGTGCATTTTTGTCTCCAAGGTCCACACACCATGTACATCCAGCCAGACAAACCCAGGAGCCCTGTCCCCAAGGCTCTCCTCCCTTGGCAAAGAAAACCAAGAGCTAGGATCTCCCTCAGAGCCCTGAAACGATCCTCAGGCCCATCCCAAGTACTGGCTGTGGTGCAGTTCATTCTGAGCAGGAACAGAACAAACAAGGGCTTTTTGTCCCTAGATCAAAGTTCAACACTGCTTGTTGGCCCAGGGGGCCGCTGGAACAGGAGGCAAATGGGCAGCCTGAGGGATCTGAGTTTGCCCTGGGGCAGACAAGCAGACCAATGCCTCTTTCAGACTCCAGGGCAGGGAGAACAGAGGCTAGAGCAGGGGACCAGGAATTCAAAGCCTACTCTCATTCCTTTTCCCCTGCCCCTTAGGACAAGGAGAGTCCAATAGGACCAACAGGAAAACAGATCTGAGCCATCAGGGCTCGCATCTCGCATCTCCTACTACCGTGGAGGAATCATAATGCCAAAAGGGATAGGACATTACTGTCCTGTCCACCAAGGACAGCCCGCTGCCAGCCTGGGGGTCCTGCAACCCAGCCAGCGTGGGGAAAATGGAGCAGAATCTGGATGTGGAAAAGTAGAACACTGCTGGCTGTGGTGGCGCAGGCTTGTATCCCAGTACTTGGGAGGCTAAGACAAGAGGATCACAAGGTTCGAGGCCAGCCTCAGCAAGTAGTGAGACTCTCATCAACCCAACAAGACCCTATTTCAAACTAAAAATAAAATAGGGCTGGGGGTATAGCTCAGAGGTAGAATGCCCCGGGTTCAATCCCCAGTACCAAAAAAAAAAAAAAGAAGTATTAAACCTGGGAAAGCTGAGATAGAAACAAGACCCTCCTGTCCAGGTCTCCTGGAAAATCCTGTCGCAAGTTTTTTTTTTTTTTCAGTACTGGGGATTGAACCCAGGGGCATTTCACCTCCGAGCTACACCCCCAGCCCGATTTTTTATTCTTTATTTTGAAACAGGGTCTCACTAAGTTGCAGAGGGCCTCACTAAGTAGCTGAGGCTGGCCGTGAACCTGCGATCCTCCTGTCTCAGCCTCCCAAGGAGGCTGGGAGTGTAGCTCAGAAGTTGAATGCCCCGCAGACAGGCATGGTGGCGCATGCTTGTAATCCCAGTACTTGGGAGGCCAAGACAGGAGGATCTCAGGTTAGAGGACAGCCTCAGCATATAGTGAGATTTTCATCAACCTAGCAAGACCTTGTTTCAAAATAAAAATAAAATAGGGCTGGGGATGTAGCTCGGAGGTAGAATGCCCCTGGGTTCAATCCCTAGTGCCACAAAAAAAAAAGTAGAATGCTCCGGATTTCAATTCCCACTGCCGCCAGGCGTGGTGGCACACGCTTGTAATCCCAGTACTTGGGAGGCTGAGACAGGCGGATCACAGATTCGTAGCCAACCTCAGCTACTGAGGCCCTCCACAACTTAGTGAGATCCTATTTCAAAATAAAGAATAAAAAACAGGGCTGGGAGTGTAGCTCGGAGGTAGAATGCTCCTGAGTTCCATCTCCGGTACCATTAAAAAAAAAAAATCAATCCCCACTGCCAAATAAATAAGTCACAGGGATGGGGGTGTGACTTAGTGATAGAGCACTTGCCTGGCATGCATGAGGCCCTGAGTTCAATCCCCAGGACCGCAAAACTAAAGTAAAATAAATAATCAAAAAGTCACTGATGGCAAACACTTGTTATCAGTCAACACCTCAGAAGGAAATTAGGAACACCCCCCTCACCCCGCCAGACAGCAGGCCAGGTGGGGCCACATGCCATCAAAGACTTTCTGGGAAAGGGCCTTCCTTTCCCAGCTCCAGAACCCCTCCTGAGTCCTCCAACTCTCTGATGCCCAGAGATCAGGAGGAGGACATCACAACCTGTCAGGAAAGAGCACGTGGCCTGGGGTGGGGGGTTAGCATAGGAAGAACATGCAAATATCTCCTGGTTATCCTGGCTACCCACCTACTCCAGGACCATGGCAGGACACCTACCTCCCCCACCGTTTTTCTCCCTCAGCACCCCTCTCTACATACTTATTCACTTAGTAAGGTCAGAACTGCTCCAGATACAGCCAAAAAGCATTGCAAAATACAAAATGTATCAACAGAAGCACAGTATACAATGAAGACTCTGTGAGTTACCAAAGCAGAGCCCGCAAATCAGCAAGGGCAGCCCCACTTGGGAGAAGTCACCACACGGCAGACTCAAGCTGGCCAACCTCTCCCAAGACACCCCACAACAAATGACCTTTCCAGTGTAGATGGGGGCCCATGGTGCTCTATGAAGACAGAGAAGAAAATCTCTGGGGCCACCATGAAGCGAAACCAGACAATACCAAGGCCAGAGATGCCAGGGCTGCCTTAGGGAGAGAAATGGCTCAGTCATGTCCAGCAGCAGCAGCCCTCAGACCTCCCTTCACTGTGCCCACATTCATGGGACCGCCATGCTCACACCTGGGCGGGTAACGCCTGCCTGTGTCAATCTCCAAAAGAGCAAATTAATCCCACCTACCCACTCCCCTCATCTTGGAATAACGCCCTCAACAAACACCTGGTCCTCACACAAAGGCCAGAAAGTACTAACACCTCAGGGCAGGACACAGAACAAGGGAGAGAGAGCTGAACCCAAACTCGCATCTCAACTTTTATTCGCCATCCTCGCGGAGGCTCTGCTACACAGCGGACAGGGAAGGGGAACCCCCGCCAAGGGCTGCAGAGACTGTAGGCAGGACTTGACGGTCAGCAAAGATCGCAGGGATGACCAAAGGTTGGCAACCACGAAACAAGGAAGCCAGGGGCTGCCCCTGCCAAGTCTCCCCAGGACCCAGAACGTCTAGACTCCAGAGTCCCAAGGGCCAGAGAGTACAATGGCCAAAAGCCAAGGTCTAGGAGCCATCACGAAGCTCCCAAGGCTCCAGCGAGGTCTACAGGGCAAGGGTGTCTTTGATAAGCCTGCGCATGGTGGTGGTGACGGAGGTGCCCAGGGCGTCGGTGATCTGGAAGGAGATCTTGTAGAGGTAGGGCTGCACATCCCGCAAGCCTGTGTCAAACACGTTGTCCACCTCTGACTGCGTGGGCATCTTGGGCAGGTACTCATGCCGGTTCATCACCTCCACAATGTTGATGATCTTCTCACAGAGCTTCTCGCCCACCTTTTCCCGGCAGATCTGCCGCTCCTGCTCTGTGGCCAGGGCTACCACGTGCACCTTGACTGTCCACACTTCCCACGGGATGCACTCGTCTGAGAAAGGCCAGCGAGACTTCTTCTTCTGATAGAACTCCAGGGATATCTGCCCCAGCCCATCACCACCTGAATTTCGTAGTGCATCCTGGGGAAGAAGGGGTAAGAGATGAGCGAAGCAAAGTCTCTGAGTTCCTGCCCCATGAGCACCTGCTTCCCAAGCCCCCAGGGAATTACACTCTCCCATCTCTCTTAGTCCTTCAGGGACGGCAGGGAACGATACCCAGAAAGGGTTAAGGATTTATGTGAGGTGACACAGCAAACTGCCAGCCTGTGTGGCTCAAGCAAACCAACACCTGTCTCCTAGCCCCACTCTCCCTGCTCTGTTAAGAACTCTGTTACAGGAATCACTCTGGTCTGTAGGCATGTTTTCTGTGTCAGAAACTTTTTTTTGTACTGGGGATTGAACTCAGGGGCGTTCTACCTCTCAGCCCTTTTTGTGTTTTTGTTTTGAAACAGGGTCTTGTTAGGTTGCTGAGAGTCTCTCTATGTTGCTGAGGCTGTCCTCCAGCCTCTGATCCTACTCTCAGCCTCCTAATTACTGGGATTATAGGTGTGCACTGCCACCCTCGGCTCTGTGCCGGGAACTTTTAAACAATCCCACTAGCTCCTCTCAACAATCCCATGAGGTAGGTATATTACCTCCATTTGACGGAGGTAAAATGAGGTACACAGGAGAAGGTAATCTGCCAAAGTCACGTGCCTACAAACAGCTGCACCAGGGTTTGAATCCAGATTGTACAATTGCAAAATCCTTCCTTTTCTTTGCTTGCCTGCCTGCCTTTCTTTCTTATTGAACTCAGGTCTTCACTCACTTCAGGCAAGCACTGTGCCACTGAGTTACATGCCAGCCCAAAATCCCTCCTTTTTACCTTCATAATCAGGGCTTCCCCTTCCACAGCCCCACTCCTCTGGTACCTATCCTTTACATATTCTCCAACATTTCCTTCTCCCTAGATAGACCCTATTTACTTTCTCCACTGCCAATTAAGCATCCTTCTACTTCACGACAACCCAAACTCATAGTATCTTTTAAGAAGGCAAGAAAAGAGGACTGTAAGGCCTACTGATCCTTGTTTAGAAAGGATGAAACCAGCTGGGAGTGGTGGCACATGCTTGTAATTCCAGTATGTGGGAGGCTGAGACAGGAGGATCAAAGGTTTGCGGCCAGCCTTAACTACTTAGTGAGGCCCTCTACAACTTAGTGCGACCCTGTTTCAAAATAGAGAAGAAAACATAGGGCTGGGGATGTAGCTCGGAGGTAGAATCCTCCTGGGTTCCATCCCTGGTACCACAAAAAAAAAAAAAAAAAAAAGCCGGGCGTGGTGGCACACACTTGTAATCCCAATACTTGGGAGGCTGAGACAGGAGGATCCAGGTTCACAGCCAGCCTCAGTTACTTAGTGAGGCCCTCTGCAACTTAGTGAGACCCTGTTTCAAAATAAAGAATAAAATATCGGGCTGGGGGTGTAGCTCAGAGGCAGAATGCCCCTGGGTTTCCATCCCCAGTACCACAAAAAAAAAGATATTTATAATTTTAAAATAACCAACCACTGAAATAGTGAAACACTGTGACTCTCGATGAAGACAAAGTTGGAAACCATATTGCCATTCCCACCACCTGAGGTGACCAACATCAGCAGTCTGGTGTGTCCCTTCCACGCCTTTCTCCTGCCCATACAGGCACATAAAAACACATGCCACACTGCCCAAAGGGACAATCCATCCTGGGAGGCAGCGGTTGGGCCAAACAATCCTACTCTGAGGAATTTCAAAAGGGAAAGGCCCAGCTGGTGAAACGAAAAGTGGACAGAGAAGCAGAAAGGTCAAAAGAGAAAGCCACCGAGCCAGAGAGAAGGTCAAGACCACGGGAGCGACCCCCTCCAAGGGAGCCTGGCCACCAACACTGCAAGGGCTTCCAGCCCTCCCTTCTTCCCAGGGGATCTGTACCAGAGCCCCCCACCACACCCAGACATACACGCCCTCCTGCGAGAGGAGCTCTCCACACACCAGCTCCTTAGAGCCTGAAAAAACCCAATTCACATTCTCAGGAAGGGTAAGCTGGTCCAACAGCAGCGGGGGTGGAGGGGCATTCCAGGCCCACCTGCCATGGGCTGGGGCACACCCCTACCTTGAACTCCCCGACAACCTTGCGTAGGGCACGGTCCAGCTCCTCAGAGGAGACACGCACATAGGTGAAGTCGATGAAGTCACAGTCCACATCCTGAGTACCCACGGTGCCGATGGAGTAGGTGCCCTCCTTCTTGTAGTGGAACTTGCCTGTGCTGCGGTGCAGGAGCACTGTGTGCAGCACGGCCAGCATGGCCTCCTCCACCTGCCGCCCCTCCACCGACACCTCCAGCACCTCCGAACGACAGTTCATCCTGTAGTCACACCAGGGCAGGCGACAGGGCAAAGACAGGGAGCTTCGCCCCACCCAGGGGCCACCTGCAAAAGGAGCCAGTCAGGATGCTGGCAACCTGGATCGGAACCCTAGCCTGCCACTGCTCCGTGTGTGATCTCGGGCAATAAACAGGAGATAGTAATAATAACTACCTTGGAAGGTCTGTCTCAGGATTGAATGCGTTAGCATGCGTAAACCACTTAATGCAGTACCTGGCAAGTAGTAAACATTCACTAAACATTAGCTGCTGTAATTTCTTATTATGCTGTTATTGACTAGAGATGATGCAAGGCTATACTACTGCAGTGGCAGGGGAGTGGGAGGAAGAAAACAGACTTGAGAACCAGAACTCAGTAACTCACCAAATACAAGCCTAGAGGGAAAGGGAACACTTAAGTTTCTTTTCTTTTTCTTTCTTTCTTTTTTTTTATACTGGGGATTGAATTCAGGGACATTCTACCTCCAAGCTATACTCACAGCCATATTTTTAAATTTTATATTTTGAAACAGGGTCTCCCTAAGTTGCAGAGGCTGGCCTCGAACCCGCTATTCTCCTGTCTCAGTCTCCCAAGTACTGGGATTACAGGCACGCACCACCATACCCAGCTTACTCAAGTTTCTTAGCTGCTTTGCTTAAGTCTGCAATTTGCAAACCTGACAAGGAATTCATCAGTTATTCCTTCCACTGAAGGACTCCATATCTTGTGCTTCAAACCACTGGTTTTAGTTTTGCTATCTGAAGCCACATAAAACAAGTCTCACCCCTTTTCCATAAGTAAGCTTTTCCTATATTTAGAGGCAGCTCTTGTGTCACCCCCTCCTCCATTCTAACAAGTTAAAGGTCCTTAGTGCCCATAGACATGCCTGCTGGACACCATATATCATCTCCTGGGGTCCTGGCAGCTCTCTTCTAAGTTTATTTCCATTTGTCTCTGCTCCTGGTTTTTTTGTTTGTTTGTTGTTTTTGGTTTTTTTTTTGGTACTGGACATTGAACCCAGAGGCATTCTACCTCCAAGCTACACCCCCAGCCTGATTTTACTTCTTATTTTGAAACAGGGTCTCACTAGGTTACTGAGAGCCCTGCTACGTTGCCGAGGCTGGCTTTGAACCTGCGATCCTCCGGTCTCTGCCTCCCAACTACTGGGATTACAAGTGTGCACCACTACACCCAGCTATCTGCCCCTCTTAAACAGTGGTGCTCAACACTTGACACAGATCAGCAGTGTGTGGAATGCTTAGTGATCAGGTTGGCTGGGCCTCTCACCTGGCAATCAGCTCCCGACTACCCTTACTACCAGGTGTTATTCTCAGCTCTCCTACTAGGCGGACATTCCTGGAGGGCAGAGACTATATCCTAGTCATCACAATAAACTCAGATCCTGGTACCTAGTACAAAATAACTGCTCAATGAATCCTGACCTATGAATTCCAGGTCCTTCCAGGGGTAAGGGTTACTGGGTTCGTTTCTCTAAGACCAAGGATGTGATGGGGATTTTTTGCCCATTTCTGCCCTCTAACTCCATTCCGTAGTTTCCCATCTAGAGATTCCCAACTCCGGTCCAACCCCCTTTCTACAACTTCCCCTCTTGGGCGTCCTACACGCTTTCACAGAGGCCACAAATCTCCCTGGTTTTGGCCCCAAGCTCAGGCTCTTTCCTCAATCTCAGTGCTATTGTATGACCCAGCCCAGGCCCCTTCCCACAGCAGTTGCATTTGGTGCTCTCTCGCTCGCTCTTCACACACACGCACTGCTACGGTGAGCAGGGCAGTTCCCCGGGGAAGGGCCTGGGCAGTCTCGTCCCAAGGGTCCCCGAAAGGAGCAGAGGCTGACGGACTCCTGCTCGGAGGCGGGCTGGAGTGTGGCTGAAGACCAGGATACCCTCTTCCCACCAGACGTGCGGAGGCTGGAGCGCGGGTACCGCCCTCCTCCATCTCCCGTCCAGACACGACCTCCGCGAGGACGCCTTCAGCCTCCGCGCGGGGGCTGAGCCGCGAGATGGAGGAGAAGCAAAAACAGAAGACTACAGGGCTCCGCACCGAGAGCGCGGGCGGGACGCGGGCAGGACCGCTGCCCGCGCACCTCCAGTCGGGGAACACCGGCGAGAGCGGACCCTCGTCGCAGTCTCGGGGGCGGCGCCCCGCGCCCCGCCGGGCCACGTCCGGGGTTCCAGGCGCACCGCGCTCGCACAGGACCGGGGACAGGGGTTGGGACGGTCCCTACCTTCTCACACTCCTATCCGGGTCTGCAAACCACGGCGCCGCGCTGCACCGACGCCAGACCACCTCGACCCGAGCGGCGCCGGGACCGGAAGTCCTCGCCCCGCCCCGCCCGCCCCGGGAGCAAGGCATGCCGGGAGGTACCACCTGCGGCCCTGGCGGGGGGGAGGCCCGGCTCGGCCGCGCCCCGCCACCACTGCAGCTGCCCTCGGGGTCCGGAACGCCACACGAGGCACGCACCTACTCATCTTCCTCTCTGCAACGTGGCTGTTACCTTTTTATTGACTATTCCTTGGATTGTAAGGTTTGGTGGGGAGACGTATCCCCCCTGATTTGGACGAGTCCATTCACTGCCACCAGCGAGAATGTTGTTTCGCTGGAACAACTCACTTCCGCCATAGAGATGGGAGGGAAGGAGGAGCCGATGGGCTCTATGCTGCCCCCCTCGGCGGAGAGGAGTCATAGCAGCGAGTCGGCCCCTGGGACTGAGACTTGGTCCCCGACTCGGAGCTGAGAGCCCCAGAGAGGGCACCGATCCCCACAAGATCAGGGGCATACCATCTAACGAGGGCTGCTGGAGATGAGCGCACGGCGATGGGCATCATGACGCCAAGCGGATGGCAAAACTTGAGCTAGTCCAACGTGCATACTAGGCAGAGCCCTTGGCCCTCAACCAACACAAAGATGCTACAGAAAGGGACTTCATCTTTCAGAGTGTTATCTTCATACAGTAGCACCACCTGGTTCTCTACTAACACCGACTTGGTGACAGTTCTTGTAAGACTTGTAATTCTGCAATGGCTTCTCTGACATCACTCCTCCTTTCTGATTTCCTCTATTAACAGGGATCTGTTATAGGAAAGACCTTCGTGGCCTATAAAGTTTTCGATGAATAGGAGTGCATTTCTAGTGCTGTGTAACTGCCTGGGAGAATGTTCGGTCCTCCGTATAGATAATAAACCCAGGGCTGACCGGGGTTTCAGTTGCTCCGTTAATGCCTGCAGAGCCTGGCTTTCACCCACTTCCGACAGGGGGCACTCCTGAGTTGTTTACGTGAGGATTAAGATGCTGGTTTCCTAACATTATCTCCCAAATAATAAAGATAACATTTATTGAGTAGAATGAAAAGGGCATGGTTCTAATCCGGGCACAGTGGCGCATACCTGAAGTCCCAGCTAGGTGGGAGGCTGAGGCAGAAGCATCACAAATTCGCTTGTAATCCCAGTACTTTGGGAGGCGGAGACCGGAGGATCCGGGTTCGCGGCCAGCCTCAGCTCTCAATCTCTCTCTCTCAATCTCTCTCTCTCTCTCTCTCTCTCTCTCTCTCTCTCTCTCTTTCTCCTTAGTGAGGCCCCCCGCAACTTTGTGAGAC
>PVJS01034512.1:0-21533 GCA_004027185.1 Glis glis | reverse complement strand
AGCCGGGCGTGGTGGCGCACGCTTGTAATCCCAGTACTTTGGGAGGCGGAGACTGGAGGATCTGGGTTCGCGGCCAGCCTCGGCTCTCTCGCTCTCTCTCTCCCTGTCTCTGTCTCTCTCTCTCTACTTAGTGAGGCCCTCCGCAACTTCGTGAGACCCGGTTTCAAAATAAAGCATAAAAAATAGGGCCGGGGGCGTAGCGCGGAGGTAGAATGCCCCTGCGTTCAATCCCCGGTATGCAAAAAAAAAAAAAAAAAAAAAAAAAAAAAAAAAAAGAGGCCTCACAGTGCTGCCATGCCTCTCCCTCCATGAAAGGACCAACCGAGTAAGAAGGTACCTGTAGGAGCTAGAAAGCCCCCCCAGGCACCACATCCACCAGTGCCTCCTGAGCTATGAGAAGTACATTTATATTGTTTATTCCCCTCTCAATTGATGGTGTTTTCTTACAGCAACCCAGATGGATTATAATATTTTCTACAGACTATAGTTCTGCTTTAGATGGGAGGATTTGAGTTTTAAGTCTGTAACACAGGCTCAGGAGGCCCCAGATCCTCTCCACATTGCCTCTGCTTATTTCTTCTGATTGAGGGCCTGGCCTGGATTTATATTATTTAAAAGTACATTTCCTCTTTGTCTTTGGTCCTCGGTTCTCAAACTTTTTCTCCAATATGGCAAATTGTGAATTTTTAATTTAACATTATGGTGATCCTAATCTACTCAAAAGTTTAAAAAGATATGTTGTGTGAAACAGAGTCTCACTAAGTTGTGAAGGGCCTCACTAAGTAGCTGAGGTTGGCCACGAACCTGTGATCCTCACCCTGTTTCAAAAAAATAAAGAATAAAAAATAGAGCTGGGGGTGTATGTAGCTCACAGGTATAATGCCCCAGGGTTCAATCCCCAGTACCGCCAAAAAAAGTTTAAAAAAGATATGTTTTATGGATATGAATGATTCATTATCTAGAAATCAGTATAAAATTTAAAAAGTGTTGACTAGTATAACAGCATTACATCTTTTAGGGTACTAATAAAATAATTTTACTTGACTCTAAAATTTTAGGGTATTTTTTTACTTATAATTTATAAAATGACAAATAAGATATGAATATGCATACTTGCTTGAAATAAAGCTTTGTATTTTGGCCTTGATTAGTAAGTTTTAAACATATATGAGTTATGGAAAAGCATTTGTAATAATCATATTTTTGAAATTTACACTCCCAGAAATCTTGTCTTAAGCTTTCAGTTTCGCATGTTAAACTTCAAAATAGCTATTTTCACAAAGATGTTATATGAGGGAGGACGTTTTTCAAAAGACCTTAAAGTATTACCTTTTCTAATTTTTTTTATTGTCAAGAGGATCTTGGTCATAGCAACAAGTTGATTTCCTGCTCTGTTTTTTAGATAATCATGTAAAACCTACAAATTTTGAAGTCTTAACCCAAATTCTACTTTCTGCCCTGAAATAATGTCTGTTTGTCATCATATTGTTGATGATGGAAAACAATAGACCAATACCTTTCATTAATGGTATTGACCAGATATTTTCTCTCTGTTGTCCCCTTGTTGTCCTCTCCTATTCTTCCCGTGTGTTACATGAATGCTGCATCAGACTCCTTGGTATTCCTGAGCACACCGTGCCCTTTCACTCTTCTCTTTCTGTACAGAGCTTCCTCTTTTTTTTCCCACAAGTACAAAGTTTGCTCAACATTAATGAACAACAGTAAAGGTCAGGCCTGTGAAAACATTTCTGTCTTACGCTGAGAGTCTTCCTTTTATTTTTGCTCATTCAACAGAGTAAACTCTTGTATAGGAATTGTTTGTGGAAATGCTAGTCTTCCCCACTAGTTATGAACCTCTTCATGGTCCAGCTACATTTTTGTATCTGGAATGTAACACGGATCCTTGCACATTTGTGAGTAATTAATAAATGAAATGAATGAATACACAAACCCATCTCCCTAAACAATGATGTTTCAGCTTCAGCTATACCTGTAACCTTTTTTTTTTCTATTCATCTGAGAACTGTAAGATTAGTTTTTTTTTTTTTTTTGTCGGTACCAGGGATTGAACCCAGGGGTGTTCTACCTCCGCGCTACACCCCCGGCCCTATTTTTTATACTTTATTTTGAAACCAGGTCTCACGAAGTTGCGGAGGCCCTCACTAAGTAGAGAGAGAGAGAAAGAGAGAGAGACAGAGACAGAGACAAAGTCAGAGAGACAGAGCGAGCGAGCTGAGGCTGGCCATGAACCCAGATCTTCTGGTCTCCGCCTCCCAAAGTACTGGGATTACAAGCATGTGCCACCACGCCCGGCAAGATTAGTTTTTAAAGAAGAGTATTCTGAACCTTTTATCAAAGCACAACAAGTGTAAAGAAGGGAAAGAACCTCTGAATTTTTAAGCTTCCTATCTTTCTTAATTTATAAATCATGTAAGCATTATTTGCAACAAACACTTTGCTGGGCTCTAGGTGGTTACTAGGGAACACAGGAACAGCCCTGACCTAAAGAAGTTTATCACCAAGTGGGGGAGGCAGGCCAGAGAGAAAGGAACAGTAATTCTAAACATAAAGCACAAAAAAGACAATAACAAAAATAACTGTTGAATTAAAATAATGAGTCATCAGGAAGGGTCTATTTATTCAGTATTTGGAGAACTTCTAGTTTTAAGGTTGCTTTCAGGCTGAGTGCTTTATAGTTCTGCATCAGTTTTTTATTTACATTCCCAAATCACACACACACACACACACACACACACACACACACACACACCATGTTTAAATGGTTATACCTTTGCTAACGATCTCCATAAAAATTATCACCTTTCTGTCTTGCAGCAATGTTGACTTATTCCCTTTGGTGACAGATCATTTCTTTTGCTTCTTTTCTTTTTCTGCCATCTGGGAAGTGAGATGTAGTCACTTAAGTAATTTTTAGTGCATGTTTAAAAAAATGAACAAAAGGTTGTGAGACCTTGTGAGAAGTAATTCCTTGTGAGAAGGAATTTGTTGCTGAGGATGCATTAAGTTGAAATAATGTTCTCCTTTTTATAGTTGAATGGGCTAAACTGTACACTGTCTGTATGTGTCCTTTTTCCTCTGCTCTTACTAAAATTTCTGAGATCTGTTATTTTTCTCTTTGCCATGCTGCACAAAATCTAAGAAACTTAGGACTACTGTTCCAGGGACAGCAAGATTATATTGGTTGCATCCATCTTCAATATTTAAGTTTAACAGAAAGTCAGGATGATGGGAGAAGAGAAGGGACAACAAACTGGAAAGGTTGGTGAGGAGGACCTGGAGTTCTCAAACTGCAAGATAAAGGAGGGGTTTTCTATCAAGAGAGGCAGAAGCAGATAAGAGACTTTCAATTCTGCTTCTTTCATTTCTGCTTTCAGCTAGAAGCAATCTACATTTGACAAGCCTACACATTTAAACCTCCCGTGCGTGCACGTGCGCGTGTGAGTGTGTGTCTCAAAGTAGGGCACTTGTTATCCTGACAAATACATAAATGAAAAGCAAATTTCTAAACAAAGTGTTATTCTGTGATTCACTAGAATCATGCCTTGTGTTTTGTAATGGGGAGTCACTACCGTCAAGCTGTTGGATGTTACTGCTCAGCATGTTTTGCAGAAGTCTTAAATCTCATTCTCCCTGCTCAGAGGGAATCTTGAACAAAACATTCATCAGACTACTATGTTTCTGTGGACTTTTTGTTTGTAGCTTTCTCTATTGAAAATACATGCAGTGCTCCTCGAAAATCTAGTTGAAGAATTGTATGCATACTACCCAATTCTCATATTTCTGTAACTTGAAAGTATATTCACAAGAAAATGAATTCAACCTTGAGTAAACAGTAGCACATACACTGTTAAGGTGTCATAAACTCACCTATATTTCTTGGTGATTAAGGCATACTCGTGAAGGCTAAAGGGGTCTATTTTATTATGCCACATCCCATTTTTAGCAAGTTATTGATGCTCATTACATAATTATAAATGAATTAAGGAATACTTTCACAATGCCCCATAAGTTTCACTTGATGACATTACTTCTCCTGTCTAATCTGGTATATAAAGAGTCTTCTATATACTTACTAAGCTTTCCATCCAAAAAATTTAATAAGACAACTTACCCAGAAACTGGCATTTAGTTAAAAATGTAAACAAGACAGGTCTGTCTTGGTTTATTCCTCTCAGAATATATCATTCTGAAATTATTTTGTCATATGTGTAAGCTAAGCTTTGTGAATCTTTACTTTAATAGCAGTGTTTCTCCCCTTTATAGAAAGTGTCAGCCTTTATGTCTTTATTCATCCCACATATGGTACAGAAATATTAAATGATTTGTTGACACCTTCACAACAAATCTTGTATGAGAGTCTAGAGATAGTGTCTATAGATTCCTTGGAGAACAAAAATCCATCAGGTATTCCTAACAATGATGGAGTGAGAGGGAAGGAAGGAAATCAGATAGCATCCTCGTTCTTCTTGCCTTTCTCTTCCTGTTCCTTTTCCACTCCATTGGAGTTGACCCCACCTTGGCATTCACATTAGAACACTATTGGCAAGAATATGAATGGATTATAGGTTAAACCATTTTAAGACCATTTTTAACGCAAGGAAGGAATGAATTTACCCAAAAAGGACTTCAGGCTAGCTATATCCAGAGACATTTTGGGATTGTCATATCTTATGCTTTTGTCTAATCCACAAAATGTATTTTTCTGTGATGTTCTGCTATACCTAACTAGTCTTTCAGGGGGGATGCATATAAACTAAAAAGGCCTGACTATATCCTACAACTTCTTTCTACTTATCAAGCACACAATTTTGTTCAGCTTATCTATCTATCACTAATTATTCAGCATTCATTGATCATCTATTGTATAATCTTGATAAGAATGGCTCTGAAGACACACAGGTCCAATGGAGATATGATCTCTCTTTTACAGAGCATATACATATCCTGAATTCCTCATTCTTTCCTCACAGTATCCCCTGAGGTACACATATCATTATTCTTACCAACTATCCTCATTCAGAGCTTCACAAATATATGCCAAAATCAAATAAATATAAAACAAGGTCAGGATTATCAATCAATCTCTATATTTGGTTGAATTATTGCTTGTTTTGGGTTGAATTTTTTCTCCTGCTAAATTCATATCTTGAAGTACCTCAGATTGTGACTGCATGAGAAGATGGGATACTAAAGGGGTAATTAAGTTAATATACAATCATTAGCATGGACCCTAATCTAATCTAACTAATCTTACACAAACAGGTAGAAACAAACAGGTAGAAAGGGAAGGGTATGTGAAGACAGAGGAAGAAGATGGTCATCTACATCTCAAAGGAAGATGTGTCGGCAGAAACCAACTCTACCATTACCTTCATCTCTGACTCCTAGGTTCCAGAATTATGAAAGGCTATTTTTCTTTTGTTTAATCCACCCAGTCTGTGGTTCTTTGTTATGGTAGCTCAAGAAAACTAATACAATTACTCCCCCCCAAAAAATAAACAAACAAAAAATATGTATCCTAAACTCTGGAAACTGGGACTGTTAACTTGTTTGGAAAAGGGTCTTTGCAGTTGTAATTACATTCAGGACCTCAAAATGAGATTCATCTGGATTATGCATGTATTCCCTAAATGCAATAAATATCTGGAAAAGAAGAGGGATACACAGAAAGGGATTAAGAGGATAAGAGTTTGTGAAGATGGGAAGAAGGATTAAGATTATATCGCCAGGAGCCACTGGTAACTAGTTTCTTTGAAAGTTATAGCTATAGAACTGTGAAAGAATATTTTCTCTTATAAACTACTCAGTTTGTGGTGCTTCAGTATAGTAACCCTAGAATAAGGAAGCCTGAAATCTTCATCTGAAGAATATTTCTGGATTGCAAAGTTGAAACTGCTACACCAAGTGTCCTTCCATTCCCCTGCACCGTTGTCACTGAAATTTCTGGAGAAGAAATCAGAACTGAATTATTAAATTATCACAAGTGATTGTTGGCTTTATGCATGCCTTCAAGCATGGCCAACAAATAAGCCCTCTTCTGAAAATAATTTGTGAGTATTTTATTTTCTATTTTACTTTTTTGTTTCAATAAAATCTCAGTACTGTCATCTCTCCTACAGAAAAGAACTTCTAATTTAATATGGGAATTAAATAAGCCTGTTGTAAATTTAATTATATAAAAAGTGAATTAGGAAAAACGATTTCTGATTCTACAGTCCTTTCTTCATTATTCTCCATTCCCCTCATGACTTTGCTATACCAACTCAAATATTTATTTTATACCCTGAAACTGATTGTAATTGGTCATAAAAGAAAATATTTTAAATAGATCTAAATATATCTAAAGAGAATAGTCTAGAAGGAGCAATTATGTAGGATGGGCGAGATAGAAGGGGGCACTCAAATGAAATACTTTGATCACTTTCTATGATACTCTAAAGATAGAGGACAGAAATATAGAAGAGAAAGCAGTATTACTGATTGTCTACCTCATGTTCTGCATCAGGAAAAAACTCCTATGTTCAGGAAGGGAAAATGACGTGTCCTTTGTTTCATAGCTGTTACATAGCTCTAAGCAGAAGAGCAGCTAAAGGGAACCCCATCCATTCCTGCTCAGGGAATCCGAGCAGGACCTCAAGATTGGAGGTTCAGAGCAGATGGACGGGATCCCTTTGCCAGCTTTGCTACTAACTAGTTTTGCAACCAAGACCTATTTACTTCATTTTTTTCTGAGTTTCAACTGATTAATAATATCTAATTTGATGATGAAAGATATTCTGAAAGTCAAGAAGAGTGTCCATACCTAGGCAACAAATTATACCAATAATTTTTATCTTATAATCTAACCAAGAATATGATTAGATAATAAGCTACTGCCACAGTGTTAAGCTCATGAAGAAAACAACAGGTATACTTAACTGGACTTTCATTTCACTGCGTTAGGGTTTTTGTGATAAAATATGGATGATAATGAAAGGTCTCCCAATTCCCACTATTATTCCCATAATAACATCCTTTACTTCAAGAGATTTTCATGTATAAGGTAAAACACACATAATCAGTAGCAAACTAGGCCTGCGATGGCTTTTATTAACTGCCTACCAATTGCAATCAATGAAAAAAAGATGAAGAGGACTGCACACAATCTAGGTCTTCCTCTTACCTACATGAGAAGCCCTTTTATACTACAACTTAATAAAGCATCTCTCGGGAAGCTGACAGTATCCAGGCAGGGACATGCCCTGGTGAGGTTCCTGGAGGATAACTCAGGATGGAGAGATTACAGAGCTGAGAGGAAGGCCGGTCCCGTGGTGATCCTGAGGACTCCTGAGCTTACACTGGAATGTAAGCATGGCCGGGAATATGGCGAATTGTCAACCCCATGAACTGTAAGCATAGGCCAGTAGAGTTTCTTCTCATATCTTATTGTTTTTCAAAACCCCCCAGAGTTTTTGATATACTGAAACTCTGATTTCTTTATGATTTAGTAGACCAAAGTGGCTCTGGGTATTATATGTGGGCTCATTTTTAACACACATGCTAGGACATGGTCTGGAAAGAGCAACTTGAGGGAAATAAATACTTACAAAAATGATGTGATATAAAACCAAACTTCACCTTAATCTTTCACTTTTGCTGCCTATGAAATAGGAAGCAGAGAGATCAAATGGAGAGCCATGACCAGACGCAATGAACTCTCAAGTCCAGTGTGGGTTGCATTTGTTGACAGTTGACTCATTACCACAGCTGGGCCACAGAGGCACCCAACTATTTAGAGAGAACATAATTCCTCCTGCTACTGGAGTCATGTCATAAAGGCACTGTTCATGATCATTTCTAATAGTCTTGGAAAATCCTCAGAAATTGATGCATTTAAAATCCAAAATAAAGATAACAGTCTTCCTTAGTCTCAAATAATACACTGAGAGAAACTGAAATAATGTATGATTAAATGTAAACAGTTTTCTGTTTTATTGTCTTTTTATACATGAAACATAAATCCCAAATGTAATTGATTTAGATTTTTAAAATGTCTATATATTGTTTTTGTTAGAAAACGTGTAGAAATATTTAAATATTAAATGCAAAGTTTAATTTTATTACATTTTCAAAGAATGATAGGATAGATTTTCTATTTTGGTATTATTTGGGTACCACTTACCAACAGAATCTGAAAACAACAATCTTTGAGTATAATTAAAAACAACCAGGCTGGGTGTGGTGGCAGACGTTTATAATCCCAGTACTTGGGAAGCTGAGACAGGAGGATCGCAGGTTCATGGCCAACTTAGTGAGACCCTCTGCAACTTAGTGATACCCTGTTTCGAAATAAAGAATAAAATAGGGCTGAGGGTGTAGCATGGAGGTAGAGTGTCCCTGGGTTAAATCCCCAACACCATAAAAACAATCAAAATAGTTATAATCTTAGAAATATATCTAAATATGATTTCATATTTATCTTATCTCAAAAGCAGCAGTCACAAAGATTAAAAATATCATTTATCCTAAAACGAAAAATATAAGTGAGTAAAACTACTACATGAACATAATTTTCTGAATAAATAAATTATAAAAAGAAATACTGAACACTAGAAATTTTAATTTATGTTTTAAATTGTCTTTAAAACTCCTATAATAACTTTACATATGAATGGATTTTGAATGCTGAACATTTTTCTGCTTCTTTATTTGAAATAATGGTCATACTGTGAGGCAACAGACCAAAATCATAGAAAAAGAGAGTGCAAAATGATCATGACATGAAGCAAATACTAGTCTTATAGTCTCTGTTTATCAACCTATGAATAAATCCTAGTAAAATGGGCAAGAGAGAAAGGAATAAAAAAAGAGTCCCAAAGGAAAAATAAAATGTATTTTCTCTGTTGAAAATAAATTAGCAAGACAAGAAATATCCAAGTAAGGACTGGAAAATAATAAATAAAAGCCTGCACATTTTGTTTATTTTTTATATCTTGAATGTTCCAGGATTCCTTGGTCTCTGCAGTTTTTATCATTATTGCTTCAGCCATAAGGTGTTTTGGCGTCACGAAGAGATCTGCTGATTGACAGACTTACCCAAGGTTTGTAGAACACCGTACAGCACAGAGCACTAGGGATTCAGCGAGCAGGTGTTGGAACCTATTGCAGAGAATATTTCTCTTTATCAACCTCTAATCTTCTGACTTCAGAATTTTTAAACAGATGTTTTAGACAGGTTTTCTCTGCTTTCTGTGTTTCCATGGGGTTGTCTCCCACCTGCTTAATTGCTTCCTTGCCCAATAAAGGAAAACAAAAAGAACACGAAGAACACATTCAAACTTCCCTTGTGAGAAATAAGTTTCTGTACTCTTATTCACTTTTCTTTTAAGGTTGGAGAAGTAGTAATACGGCTGAAATGAGCTTCTCCGCTGGATTTTACCACTCTCGTATACGTGAACTGTCACACCCCTCTGCATGTTGGCATTTCCTCAGTGTCTACAGTTTCCTGAGGATCTCAGCTCTTCAACCACAGGCCTCTCCTTTGTTCAGACAGATGCCCACAAACTTTCCTTGTGCTTCAAGTCTTACAAGCGACTGAATATACATGTACACATGTGCGCACACACACACACACACACACACACACAGTATATACCCATATACCATATATATTTATTTATATATCTACTTAAGTGTGTATGTAAAATAAATATATGTGTATGGTCATATATTTTATATAATTTTTTTGCGGTACCGGGGATTGAACGCAGGGGCATTCTACCTCCGCGCTACACCCCTGACCCTATTTTTTTATACTTTATTTTGAAACCGGATCTCACGAAGTTGCGGAGCGTCTCACTAAGTAGAGAGAGAGAGAGAGAGAGACAGGGGGAGAGAGAGAGAGGGAGAGAGAGAGAGAGCTGAGGCTAGCCGCGAACCCGTATCCTCCGGTCTCCGCCTCCCAAAGTACTGGGATTGCAAGCGTGCGCCACCACACCCGGCCCTTATATAAATTTTTATGTGAATTATTTATATAAATTCATGTACTGTATCTACTTTATATATAAACGTTATATATACTCTCTGGACATTTATGTGCATTTATATATGTATTATTTGTTTATACACACGTATATATGTACATATATGTATGTGTATATAATATGTATATATGTATATATATATTATATATATACATATATATATATATATATTACTCTGATGTGTCTACTGGGGTGAATATTTTAAGGCAAGAAATAACCAAATATAATGAGCTTGAAGCCAGTAGAATTTGTTAGACACAGAAGTGGGATAGCAATGCTCAGTGTAACATGGTACCATCATCCAATTACATCCATGGCTTAACCCTAAGTATACAGGTTCTTAGGTTTCCCTGCTGACCCCAGAAGATGTCTTTGAATAATTCTGTTTAGTGAGCCAAATAGCAGGAGCAATAGTATTTCCTGATATTTCTTTTCCACAAAGCTTTGTTACCATGGAGGCATTTTTGCATGGGTACCACCATCAAGTTGAAAAGATGCAGCACGTGGAAAGATGATTTGAACTACTTAGATGAAAATAGCAGAGCCAAATTAAGTCACTATAAGAAATACTTGTTGGTGATTCTTTTTTTTTTTTTTTTGCAGTACCGGGGGTTAAACGCAGGGGCGTTCTACCTCTGCGCTATGCCCCCGGCCCTATTTTTTATACTTTATTTTGAAACCGTGTCTCACGAAGTTGTGGAGTCCTCACTAAGGAGAGAGAGAGAGAGAGACAGGGAGAGAGAGAACGAGAGAGCTGAGGCTGGCCGCGAATCCAGATCCTCCGGTCTCCGCCTCCCAAAGTACTGGGATTACAAGTGTGCACCACTACGCCCGGCCTACTTGTTGGGGATTCTGTAGAAAGTTAAAGAATATAAAGTATCAATTGAGGGTGAGAGTTACTGTGATTTAAATTATATCATAGAGTTGTTCAATATCAATGTCAGCCTCCTGCTAAAATCTTTTCCCCTCTGGACAGCCTGGAGAGCTGGGCAATACCTTTCCTGGATTCCTGTGTCCCTGAAGTTATAGGTACAATTTCAATTCTGCGATCAAATCCAGTAAGATGAGAAATTTAATGTGAGGCAGAATTGGCTGCTTATGAAGCCAACAACAGTGGTTGCCTTTTGCTGAAGAAGCTCTAGACATAGACTGGTGATGGTCACAGGAACAGTAGTGCTGTTTCTGTCCAGTTTTGTTGGGTGGCTTTCATAGTGTGCATGCTGGGAGCTCATCCTCAAATCTGTCTTCACCTTTCTCAAGATTCTGTAACCTAATTAATTCCCTGAAAAATCACTTGTGCTTTATCTACAGAAAAACCAATTCTTGGAAACTGAACTCTGACTAATGCATACTGCAAATGTGACTCTATCACTACCCGCAGCTGCCAAGGATGGAGAAAATTAGATTACAGTTAGCACAGGAAACCAAAGTGGACTGCGCTTTCACGGTGAGGAGAGAACACAAATAAAAAAGAGAAATCACTGTGATCACGGGTATAGGTCACGAAGGGAGTTTACACACACACCGAGTATCTCCGTTTTCTGAATGGGAGGTTGTCTGTGGCTATCAGCAAAATTCCCCCACCCATTGCTGTAGGACTTTGATGTCTCCAACGTTCATTTTTGTAATGTCAGCAGGCACAGCATGCCCACTCTGATATGCACAGCGCCTCACTTACCGTAACTTCAATGATTCCTCCCCATTCTGTGTCAGCCAAATACAACTATGGCATAATCAACCCTCATACCCAGCAGGAAAACTACAATGTAAAAATTTAAATCCTTCTCTTCCTCTTTTTATTTTTTATTCATTTACTTATTTATTATTATTATTATTATTATTATTATTATTATTTTGTCACCCAAGCCCATTTTATTTTAAAGCAGTGTCTCACTAAGTTGCTGAGGGCCTAAATTGCTCCTACTGATCTTAAGCCTGTGATCATCCTATCTCAGCCTCCCGGATACTGGGATTACCAGAGTACACCACCACATCCAGTTTCCTTTTCTCTTGCTTCATTTAACATCAGTCTCTTATATTTATTCTTTTTTTCCGATACTGGGGATTGAACCCAAGGGTTTACCACCTCCAAGCTATACCAGAGCCTTATGTTATTTTGAAACAGGGTCGTTCTCAGTTGCTGAAGGTCTCACTAAATTGCTAAGTCTAGCCTCAAACCTGTGATCCTCCCGTCTCAGCCTCCCAAGTACTGGGGTTACAGGTGTCTGCCACCATGCCGACTTAGCCATATTTTTGACAACGCTGTTTTTTGTTATTTTTTTAACCTCCCTCTCTCTAGACTCATGGACTACTGCTCTGTCCTTGTCTTGATTTATAGAATTTGTCAGAAATAAACTCTTTTGATTTTCACCTTATGATGGGGTCATATTCAACTTATTCAGGACAAATCAGTCCATCAAATGTGGAATGAGTTTTCAATGTGTCTTGACAATAATTTTGTTAATCTATATCTGACTTTAAGTACACTTATATGATCTATTTTGTTCATTACACGCCAGCAAAAATCTATTACTATTATCTCCACTTCTAATACCATCTGCCTTTCTGCTTTCCTAAGATGATCAAGAATATCTTTGTGAACATCTCTGTTCCTTGCTATGTGAAATTTAGTATTGTCTCCAGCCTAAAGCTAATTTTCCATCAGAGTATATCATCACTGTCCCTTTTTTCCTCTTCCACCAATTATTACTTTTTTGTTTATATTTTCAATTATTCTAATTTTTTTGCTTACTGTATATAAATAAGTTGAAGCCTTAATTATTTTTAAAACAAATTCTAAAATTTCAGGAAAAAGTTCCATGTTTATAGCAGCACAACTCGCAATAGCCAAGTTATGGAACCAATGTAGGTATCCATCAACAGATGAACAGATTAAAAAAACAAATGAGGTATATGTAGGCAATGGAGTTTTACTCAGCTAAAATAAAGAACAAAATTATGTCATTTGTAGGAAAATGGATGGAACTGGAGAACCTCATGCTAAGTGAGATTAGCCAGACTCAGAAAAATCACATGCTGCAGGTTTTCTCTCATATGTGGAAGTGTCAGAAAAAAAATGAAAAAGGGATCTCACAAAAATGAGGAGAGAGACCAGTAGAGTAGTGGAAGGGGCTAGAGAGTGGATGGAGGAGAGGGAAAAGAGAGGTTTGGGGAAAGAAACAGACCAAATAATATTATGTGCATATATGAATGTATCACTATGAATCTCACTATCATAAATACGCATAATGTGCTAACAAAAAAGTACATTTTCCACTTTCAGTTCTGTAATACTATGTGACAATCCTGAGGATTGCTATGTATGTAGCAAATGCAGGGGTGTCAATGAGACTGGACATGTATTTAGAACTCCACTGAAGGGGTATTGGAATGGGGACAGGGCCAGATGTGTGGAGGCTGATGTGAATGGGAAATGAAGGGAAAATGAATAAAATACCACTCATAGAGAAGGCAGGACAGTGATATAGAGTGTGGAAAGGGATTGGATTTGATGCTGTGAAGCCCAAACCTTTGCTAAGACAGAATTAAAGAGGGCTAGAAATTTTGCTATTGTTTCTGTGAAATAATATCATTATAACTGGATATTTACTTCAAGCCATAGTAAACATCAACATACCTTTTTCCAACTGGATATAACTGTATTTCAGACTGGACATAAATTCTGTTTTATGTGAATTTCAAATATATTATATTTAATACTAACACAAGTATTCTTTTATAACAATGGCTCATTAAGACTTGATTGTTAACATCTTAAAAATTAGCCTAATTCATAATTTAAATAAACCACCTTTCTGATCAAATAAATGAAACATTCCTATAAGAATTAAACAAGCCACACATTCAGAAGGCAAAAGTGTCACAATTTAGGTGAAAATAGGGATATGGATGATAGATGCCTCTTTTCTATAGCAGTTGTTATAAGACAGCGTGCTTTTATATTTCCAGAGGATCTTCTGGACAAAGCAGCTGCATCAAAATACCTGCTTTGCATCCCAGTTCATCAGTTACATGGTTTGGAGGTAAATCCATGAAATTCTAGTAGCAGAAGCATTCTTTATGCTTAATAAAGTTTAATGACTCAAAAAGTGTGGCATAATTTAGTTCATGAAACTGGGGCTGAACTAAGCAATTTTAATTGAAAGGATGATTTGCCTAGGTAAATAGTAATTATGCAAGTTAAAATTTAGTCAAGTCACTAAGGTCAACAGAAAGTACTGATCTCAATATATACTTAAGAATCAAAGTGACAAGTTACTGTTTTTTTTCTGATATCCCTGATAGCATGTGTAAACTCATACTTCATATCAACTTTGTGTAACAGAATGAGAATCAAGTTTACTTCTCAGGAAGACTCTATTTTAAATATTATATAGCATTTTCTTGAAAACAGCATTGTGAGTGGCAAAAAACAAATCCTGGTAAATGGGCCATTATTAAGTCACACAGATGACATGAAATACTATGGACAGAGAAGAGATAGGTAGTAAAGGATACAAAATTTGCCCTTGTTTGTATATACCTAGTGATGATACTTTGCCATGCAAGAAAGAAATACAAGCAACATCATAAAACCGTTTTGATCATATAACATCTTAAAAGCCTTAAATTTGCTTTATTTATATATTTTGCTTTCTAAAGAATAGAAATCAATGAGATCAAAGCAATTCCACATGCCTGTAATAAGTACATTTAAGAATGGGTTAATAGAGATTAGAATGTAAAACTCAGATCTAACTTCATGTAGGTAAATGCAGATTACTTGATATAAAGCCATTTTGAACCTAGAATGATGAGCACAGCAGTCAAGACTGGATATGAATGAAAATGTAATCAGCTGACAGCTGAGTTCAGGATACAATTATGTGACTCATATAAACATGTCATGGTGGTCCAACACAAACCAGGCTCTGACAAGATAGGTAGCTTATTCCAAAGGGAATTCAGAACTAAAATGTCACTACAATTTTAAACTTCATTGTATGGGGACTGACACTTCTCTAAATTACAAAGGATTTTTTTCTAGAATATTATTTAAACTAATAACTGATTATGAACATAAGGAACTGCTAAATTATTGGTAATGATCATACGTATATAATATAAATGGGTTGGCTGCACCAAACTGGATGGTACAACAGAATCACATCAATATAAATAAAATAGAAACTCCTATCATGAGTAGCATTTGCTTCAAGGTCAGAAACAGAAGGGTCTACATCTTTGATGCAACATTTTAAGAATACTGAAAAAAGGAATTGTCTAGAAAAAGTAAAGCTGAAAAATGATCGTCCATTATAAATTAAGAATATATCCATTCTTTCATAAATTGTGGGAAACATTTTAAGTCCTTCAGTGACATATTAGAAATAAAAATGCCTTTATATGGAAATTTAGATTTAATCTCAAGGAAGAAATATAGTTTAGATGAATAAATTGAAAATAAAAAATGCTGCCCAGAGCTTATAATATTGATAATGTTAAAGTGACTGTTCTCAAACCCGATGCTTTATTTCAGTCACCTTCCTGCTCAGTTAACATTGCTGCTGTGTGTATGTAATAAAACTTTAATCTTTGACCTCTGACCCTCACATGAAATGTTTGCATTTTTTCCCATCACTTGTTTCATTTGGGAAATTTGAACCCAGTTAATTGTGAACATCTTGTTATAATGTTATCTTAGTGGCATGATGATTTATGGTTTACATGGTTTTTAAAATGTAATATTTTGTTAATTCATGAGAACAAATTATGAAAATACTATTTGAATTATGATTTAGAAGAAGGAGCTGAAGGTCTGGGAAACATCAGCATTAAGTATCAACGAGGGCAGGGTTTCTCAATTATAAAATGGGGTAACCTGAAGGTGTTTTTCTTTTTTATTTCAGTGTTCTGTCTCTAGAATATTATTCAATTGGCATAATGTTAATTAAATCTGAGTCTTCAATCTACTTTTAAAATAATCCCACTAAGATTGTAGTGATTGTCCTGCTCAAGGTTAGGAGGTAACTTCATTACAGAGTAGCAAACCAGTGATTAGGGATTACGAAGAAAGCCACAGACCCGGGGCATTGCCTGTTTGCTTCATTCTGATGGGATACAGGCTGACTGAAGCATCCACATAGTGAGGACATACTTGAGGAAATTTTTATTTCTTATGATAGAAGTATTGATCTCAGGAAGAAAAAAATCTCTCAATGTTGGGTGAAGAGATAGCTAGAATTAAAGCTAATAGAGTTCCATGTGCAGCGACAAGTAAAAGCCATTTTATTTATTTATTTTTTTTTTTTGCGGTACTGGAGATTGAATGCAGGGGCGTTCTACCTCAGCGCTACGCCCCCGGCCCTATATTTTTTACTTTATTTTGAAACCAGGTCTCACGAAGTTGCGGAGGGCCTCACTAAGTAGAGAGAGAAAGAGAGACAGGCAGAGAGAGAGAGAGAGAGAGAGAGCGAGCTGAGGCTGGCCTTGAACCCGGATCCTCTGGTCTCCGCCTCCCAAAGTACTGGGATTACAAGCATGAGCCACCATGCCCAGCCCATTTTATATTTTTAATAATTATCTCAAATGCACCAAATCGGTGAGATTTAATGATATGAATTTAAAAATATTTAATTCTCTAATTATAGAAATATTTCACTTTTTTCCTTTCTCAAGTTAGTGCTATTAAAATTCCCCTAGTGTACTTTTCAAATGTAATCTAACAAAAAATTCTTACTGTTCCATTCATAGAATAAATAAATTTATAATTCCACGAAGTTGTATAGTTTTCTAGAAAATAGGAGAAATAAAGGTTTCCAGTAAGGAGTAATAGCAATATTTCATCTTCGTGTTTTACAATATTTCAATTTTTTACATCATTACTATAGAAGGACTTAACAGCAATGCAAAGAGACTATACTTCGCATAATAATGTAAGTCAATCACCAGTTCCAATGTTCTCATTTGTGTAAAGCAAAAAGGGTCCAAGTATTTCAGGAGAAGAATAAAATCATTCATGTTTTCAATCAAATTATGATGGGGTTAAGTAAAATTAAAATTCGTATCCTTGGTAAACATATTAATTCAAATCTAGCCATGTAATTAGAATGTTGAATTATTTGATGGAGATTAGATGAGCTTTTCTTGGGTGAATGAATATTCACTATATATCCCAAGACACACTACAATTTCATCAACATTCTAAATGTGCACTTCTCTTATCACTGTGCGCTTCTGAATTACAGTGTTTACCTTATTCACACTTACTATATTTTAACAAACTGTGTGTCATTTAGTTTATTGAAAATGAAACATTAAATTCAACTTTTTCTAGTTAGTTTTAGCTTACATCACACCCCTTGCTCCAACAACTGAAAAGAGAGGTGTTATACAAATGTTTTAAATATATGAATATGCTGGAATGAAACTGAGATCACTATGCAGTCACTTCCTTTCAAAAATGGTTCAGAAGATTTTTAAGAAAATATTCAATATATTTAAACAGAATTACAGAATGATTAAACTTAAGATCCACTAACAATGCTAGTAAGTAGTGAAGGGAATCCTACATATTTGGCAAATTCATAAACATATTCAGACACGAAATTAACACTTGCTGAAATGAAACAGTTCACACAATTTACTAATTTTGAATGGTACTATGTATTCATTTTAACTTATGTACATGTATAATCTATGTAATGTGGACACTAATATATCAGGAGAGAAGTAGAATATCTAAGATGATTTAGAGAGCAATGAATCAAACTTTAAAATCAGCAAGGTAACATCAATCTATTTTTAATAATTTTACTTTAATCCCTTTTGATGGGGATGCAGACTAAATATCCTCTTTCCTGTTTCTGTATTAGTGATTTTTGATAGGCAAATTATAAAACAAAATTTTCAGCATACATAACCTTATTAACAAGACATAATATTCCACAGTACTATAAGGATCTTGGTCATATTATTTAATGATTCTCTGCCTCAGTTTCCTAACATGTTTAACTTACATAATACTGATGAACTCTAATACTTTAGAGCTGTTGCAGAGATTAAATGATGGTCAATAAGACACTTAAAACAACAACTCACACATTGTTCTCATTTAAATAGAAGATCTTATTACACACATATTGTTATCTTCAAATTATTCACTTAAAATTTTCATGATATATATGCCTGCAGTGGGTAGACTTTTCTCATTGCATTTAGAAAAGGAAAGAACAAATGCTGGAAACATGTCCACGATAAGAAATTAATTTAATCTCAGAAAGATATTACTGGCTCTTCAGAAGAGGAGCCTCAGTGTAAAGACATTTCATTCTGAGGCAAATGTTCAAATCATCGTTATATCACAGTTTATAAGCAGTCAAAACAGTTCAAATACAGTATTCTAATATATAAGTTAAACATTAATGTTATATGTAATTAAAAGGCAAGAAATAAATGTGTTCATCTCAGCTGGAATCAGTGTTTTTATTGGGGAATCCTTCAAGGGAAAATAAGCAGAATCAAAGGTTTATTTGGGTAGAGCACAAATACAGAATATGCCAAAACCTCAATACAGGCAGACCTCAATGTCCGCAGTCCTATTACACATAGATTTCTGTTACTATGGTTTAATGTTAAGTTAAATAACACCTCCATTAATAGGAAAACTCAAATTTCACTTGTCACAGTATATAAACTGAGTAATTCCATTTAGTATAAATTTTGCTTCTAGCTTTTCTGTCCAAAAGTCATACTGTAAAATCGAATGTACATAATAGTGACTAAACATCACTTCAAAGTCTACATATCTGAGCCGGGCATGTTGGTGCACGCTTGTAATCCCAGCACTTGGGAGGCTGAGACAGGAGGATCGCAGGTTCGCAGCCAGCCTCAGCTACTTAGTGAGGACCTGTTTCAAAATGAAGAATAAAAAATGGGGCTGGTGGTATACCTCAGAGGTAGAATGCCCCTGAGTTCAATCCCCAGTTCGGGATTGAACTACATATCTGTAAATCAGTTTATTCACAAACAGTAAAACATACAGACATTTTGCTTCCTTGCTCTAAGTAATATTTTATAAAAATGAATAATAAAGAGAAGAAACTGGCCAATGAGTATGAAAGTGAACAAAGGACAAAAAGTGATAACTCTGATAATAAAATTTGAATCAAATGAATTATGGAAAATATATCTGACCCATGTCATTTGAATGTTGATACAGCTGCCATTTAAGTGACTCTAAGTTAAAAGACAGAGAAACAGTGAAGACAAATTTATTGACATAAATGAGGGAAGAAATTGGGATAAAAAAGATGAATATATCTGAGAGGAAATGATGCTAGAAAAAACTTGGAGGAAAATGCACCAAGAGATGTGTGCATATACAGGCATATAACTTTCAGTCTCACTACGTATAACTACAGTGTGTGTGTGTGTGTGTGTGTGTGTGTGTGTGTGTGTGTGTATGTGTGTGTGTGTGTAAAGGTGCTCTTGGAGAGAGTGCACAAAACTGAAAATTAAAACACAAAACAACAAATGTTGGAAATGATCCAAACTTAGAAAGAGTATAACTGGTCAGGCTTAGGAAAGATCCTCATTCCACATTATGTGATAAAAAATAAGAAGGAACGCATTGTTAAAACTACTCTCAATACAGCTTCTGCAATAAAACAATATTTTAAATAACAGTGTATTAAATAAACATTAGATTATAATTTTTCCTAATACCTATAGCTAACAATAAAGAAGCTGTAATATTTTGACTAAATATTTTAAGAATCTTATACTGTCCCTATGCTGAATAAGACCATATTTTAAACATCTACAATTTTCAACTTGTTCAACTACAAAATGACTATAAAAGAATTTTAAACTCTGCACATCAGATGTTCATAATGGGTATAAATAAAATACAGTTAATAAAATCCCCTGCAATCTTCAACGTGTTGTGCAAAAAACAAATTATATCTAACACATTCCCTTAGCCTATCTAAGCAAGACATTGGCTGCTGTTTTTATTAAAATCAAGCCTAAAATACACTTTATACACACTTTTTGGAGAACTGTATCTAGTATATGGATTGAGGAAATAGAAGACATCAGCATTTCTTTCTAGTTTCATCTTGCTTTGCATTTTCAACATTAATTTAGGTCTTAAACAATGGATCACGTGATACGTGAACTGATCAAGAGGCGATTCTAATGTGTCAAATATATTAACCCAGGTTTCAGTATTATTGAGATGTACTCTAGTGAGTACTGTCTACTCAGAAGAAGAACAATGAAAAATTTCAACTGCAGCTTACTATACACAAAACTGACAACTGACTACAACCATTTTTCATTGCAAAGTGATGACAAAGGGCTATTTGTGACTATATACATGCTGCAAAACATTTGAAAGCTCATGTCATTCTGAAACCAGTGCTTGTTTTATAATTTATGATGTATCACATTCATTATTATCTGATAAGATACATGAAAAAAACAAATGTCTAAATCCATTTTGTTGATAATATAAAATTTTATTGCCTAGTAGATATGCTGACCTCCTAATTGCTTCAAGATCTGAGTTCATATTTATTGCCATATGTTCTAAGATTATTTGCATGCTAAGAGATTTTTTTCTTTTTAGTGTTAGCCATTATATCAAATGATATATGGGGTGCTCTAAAGTTTTGATAAGATATTATTCATGCCAGGCGTGGTGGCGCACGCTTGTAATCCCAGTACTTTGGGAGGCAGAGACCGGAGGATCCAGGTTCGCGGCCAGCCTCAGATCTCTCTCTCTCTCTCTGTTTCTCCCTGTCTCTCTCTCTCTCTCTCTCTCTACTTAATGAGGCCCTCCGCAACTTCGTGAGACCCGTTTTCAAAATAAAGTATAAAAAATAGGGCCAGGGGCGTAGCGCGGAGGTAGAACGCCCCTGAATTCAATCCCCGGTACCGAAAAAAAGAAAAAAAAGATATTATTCATTAAAACACTTCCATATACATTATTCATTGCATTTTTAAGATATTTGTAAAGAATAAGAGAAAAAGGGAGAAAGGGCATGTTAATTCAAAACTTGGGGGCATAGAAGAGTAAGTTGAAAACTTAGTTACTTTTTGTGTGTGTGGTACTGGGGATTGAACTCAGGGAAGTTCTACCTCTGAGCCCAGTCCTTTTTGTATTTTGGTCAGAAATATAAATCTTAGCCAGGAGTGGTGGCACAAGCTTGTAATCCCAGTACTTGGGAGGCTGAGACAGAAGGATCTCAGGTTCATGGCCAGCCTCAGCTACTTATTGAGGCCTTCCACAACTTAGTGAGACACTGTTTCAAAATAAAGAATAAAAGATAGGGCTGGGGGTGTAGCTCTGAGGTAGAATGCCCCTGGGTTCAATCTTCAGTAACAACAACAACAACAAAAAAGAAATATAAGCCGGGCATGGTGACGCAGGCTTGTAATCCCAGTACTTTGGGAGGCGGAGACCGGAGGATCTGGGTTCGTGGC
>PVJS01034511.1:0-21534 GCA_004027185.1 Glis glis | reverse complement strand
TCAACAACTAGAAAAACGTAGGTTATGAATGAATAATTTTTAAAAGCATGATGTATATTTTGAAGATTTTAACAATCTCAAATATCTCAATTTTTTCATTATCAAGATACTCATTTGAAAAATGAAATCATAGCTGAGCATGGTGGTGCACGCCTGTAATCCCAGTACTTGGGAGGCTGAGACAGGAGGATCGCAGGTTCAAATACAACCTCATCAATTAGTGAGACCCTCATCAACCTAGTGAGACCCTGTTTCAAAACTTAAAAAATAAGATAGGGTCGGGGTATAGTCTGGAGGTAGAGTGCCCCTGTGTTCAATCCCTAGTACCACACACAAAAAAAAAAAAAAGGAAAAGAAAGAAAAGAAATCACAAATCAATTCCAGTCCTGATGAATACGTTGGCCAAATAATTTAACCTCTCTCAATCTCCATTTCCTTATGAGTAAATTGAAGGTAAGAAAACAACTTAATAGGGTTCTTCTGTGGAGCAAATCAAATCGTGTACTTAAAATACATAGCACAAGGCAAATAACTGAAAGCTATTATAATCCAAGATAAACACTGCACCTTCCTGGCCAAGTCTCAACGACTCCTTCTTTGGCAGCCTTTTCTCTCCACTAGTATTTTACCCAGCCAAGCAGTTTTAAACTAGTTCACTCCAACACATAACTACCTCCAAGAAGCCACGTTATGGAACCAACCTAGGTGTCCATCAACAGACAAATGGATTACAAAACAATGGGATATCCACACAATGGAATTCCACTCAGCAATAAAGAAGAACAAAATTATGTCATTTGTAGGAAAATGGATGGACCTGGAGAACATTATGTTGAGATTAGCCAGTCATAGAAAGTGAAGGGCCATATGTTTTCTCTCATTTGTGGAAGCTACAAAGTCATCGGGATACCAAAGGGACTTCAGATAATGGAGGAGAAACTCCAGTGGAGTGATGGAGGGGTTCTGCGGGAGGGTGGAGGGAGGAGAGTTAATGAAGGAAACACTTCCACTGACGTTAAGAGAACTCTCTCTCTCCCTCTCCCTCCCTTTTCCCTCCCATCCCCCACCCCGCCCCACCATGCCCTGAGCTCTGCAGACTTCACCTGGACTAACATGGGCTGAAACCCTGAACTGTGAGCAAATAAATTCTTCCATCCTCTAAAAAAATGATATTATGAACTGAAAATGTACTTGTTTAAAAAAAACACATAACTACCTATCAATAAATGATATGCATGCTGGCAGATTTCAGAGAAGTATTCCCATGTCTGTAACTTACTTTTTGGAATGCATAAAAAAAATTACATGCATCAACGGATGGATGGAGGAGTGGAGAGACGGGTGAATTCATGAATAAGTGATATCATAAAATGTTAATGTTGGAATCAAGCTGGTAGACCTATAGATGTTCAATGTAAAGTCCTTGCAACTTTTAAGTATGTTTGATGTTTTCTGTGTAAAAAGTTGGGGAAACATCAGTCATCATCATCCTTCACTAAAACCTTTCTGAATTACGAGCAATTCCGAAGTTCAATCTTAGGGAAAGGTAATCTTAGGAAAAGGAAACAGTCCAGTCCAGGGAGGGACTGGACTGTTTTCTTCTTCCAATGCTTGGAAGGCGTTACCATGACATGCAGAGTGTTCCCCCCAGATAACAGGGAGCCTCAGTTATCTGACTAGTGTAGGAACCACTAAGGTGAAATCAATATTTTCCTTCCTCCCATGATGGAGAATATCACGTCATTCAGTCATGTAATTTTTTTCTATCTTGAATCAACCTGGAAGAACAGACCCACACCTGTAGACACTGGAGAGAATGGATTATAGGCAAGTGAACCAGGCCAGGTATCTCAAACTCTCGAATCACATCTCCTCTGCAGCCCATCCTACTTCTCTCTTTCCTACTGTAGACCAGCAGGCAGATCCTTCTCTTGCACAAAGGTGGGGGAAGCCTCATTCTCTCTTGTTTTATGATACAGAGAAAAGATTTTAGCAGACACTCAAGATTGTGTTTTAGACTTTGGATGGCTACATACTGAATCACTCCTTTAACTTGTGGCCTTCATAGTTCGCATCTTAGCTAGAAGTGCTATTCTTCATGACCTTATAAAAATATTTGCTTCAAGACAGAGCAGGGTTTCAGGGTTGCTGGTTGGAAATTGGAAGGCTAGAATCCCATCTTTCTTGGCCAAATGCACAATAATTATCATGATAATAAGGACTATAAACTTGCTGGAACATAGTTTTTTGTTGTTGTTGTTTTCTGCTATGGTGCTTTTTTAATGGGGAAAGTATATTTCTGGTACAATATTAATACGTACATTTATTTTAGCAGCTTAGGATTGTACAGGCCATCCTAACCAAATGTATAGTATACTTCAAATGTATACTTCTTTGCTCCAAAAGGTTATCCAATGGGTTCTAAAGTTCTTGAAACTATCTTTTTTTTGTACCCTGCCAGTTAGGAAATGCTCCGTATGTGTTTGGCAGGGTGAGGGACACCCTGAAACATGTCTCAGTATGAATGTGTGGCTAACAGGGGGCTTGACCCATCTGCACTGGGCTCCTAAATGGTATAGGTAGGAAACAAGGTGATTTCTCCATGTCCTGCTTTTTTATCCACAATCAATAGAGATCCTGTCAGAGCAGACAGATACACACTCCGCTGTCACTCCGGTGCCCATGACAGAAAGGAACCCAGGGCGTTCAGCAATCATATTCTTCATCATTCCCGATGTATAGTTTAATAAGTACTGACACTCTCCGCCCACAGATTAAAAACAATCTGAGGGACTTTGCCAAGGGTTATGATTTTGCTGTCGTATCCTCTTGCTCTCCGGGGAAGACTTTGCATCTGAACCCCCAGGGAGCGGGTTTGAATCCCCGCAGACTCAAGCAAATGCTCAGGGGCCTCATAAGACCTCCATCTAGGATCCTTCAGCTAATCCCATGGCATGGATTCCCCTTCAAGGTCAACTGTATGCTCCTGGAGTCAGTTTATAGGACGTACGATGGATGCCGCGGGGTGGAAGAGGTCAGGCAGGGATGGAGACAGACTGTGATGTAGAACGTTAAGTTCCCATCTTCAAGGCAGAAATACTTCTTACTTATTTTCCTCAAACAATCCTGACACTTTTTTATCAGTTAATTTTATAGTCCAATCGCAGAAGAGATGGCAATCTCTACTTATCAAACCTATCCCACAAAAGTCAAATATCATAAAACCAAACATTACACAGCACCACTTACACACCAGGGATGTCTCCTGTTTACTACCTGGCATACATAGTAGCAAGCCACTGGATTTTCCCAGTCTAGGGATATTATAGATCAGTTGTACATGTGTGACAGTACTATTTTGCTTGTCTACAATAGTACTGCTGTATGTGCTAGTATTTTTCTAAATATTGCCAAAAACCTCAAAATGAGAATAAAAAAGCCGGAATGAAACTTTTCTTCTCTATCTCAAATGATAATAAATTATCTAAATGACAAATGATTAAAACAAAGAGACTTAGATAAAGAAAGGCAACTGATTTTAAACTCCATAACTTCGAGCAAGGACTGCAAGACGAGCAGAAGCGTTCCAGCAATCCTCCGGCTCACAGCCTCGTGGCTCCGGCTCACGGCCTCGTGGCTCCGACTCACGGCCTCGTGGATCCAACTCATAGCCTCGTGGCTCCGACTTACGTGCCTCCTGTTTCTACGTGTGAGCTCCAGCCTCCAGCTCCAGCCTCTTCTAAGCCCCATCACAGTTCCTAGAATGTCCGCTTCTCAGCGGCTTCCTTCATTAGAAGTAGAACTTGTCTTCAACCCATATGAATTCCACTTTCTTCCCAGATACACAAAAGCAAAGACAATTCCCTTGCTCTTTATTTTGTTGTTGTTGTTGTTGTTCTATTCTTGTGGTACTGGGGAGTGAACCCAGGGACATTTTACCTCCAAGCTACACTCCCAGCCCTATTTTATTTATTTGGAAACAGGGTCTCAGTAAGTTGCAGAGGGCCTCACAAATTGCTGAGGCTGGCCATGAACCTGCGATCCTCCTGTCTCAGCCTCCCAAGTACTGGGATTACAAGAGTGTGCCACCACACCCGGTCCCTTGTTCTTTATTTATCAAGCATGCTTAGAGCTAATGAATCACTGAATTGGACAAAGGGGTTGTAAAAGCTCTTTGTGTCATGTGATCCAGGTATACCACTCCTGGGTATCCTTCCAAAAGAAAGTCAGAATACTCTAGTAATACATGCCTATCCAAGTTTATAGCAGCACGATTCACAGTAGCTAAATTCTGGAACCAGCCTAGGTGTCCGTCAACAGATGAATGGATAAAGAAAACATAGTAGATATACACAGTGGAATTTTACTTGGCCATATAGAAAAACAAAATTATGTCAACGGCAGGAAAACGGATAGAACTAGAGAATATTAAGCTAAGTGTGATCAGCCAGTCTCAGAAAGTCAAAGGCCATATGTTTTCTCTCATATGTGTAAACTAGAGACAAATTGGGAAGCCAAAGGGACTTCAGATAAATGAGGAGAGACCAGTAGTCTAGTGGAAGGGGATTGGTAAGGGAGGTGGGGAGGGGAAGAGGGAGACATGATGAAGGAAACAGTTCAAAGAAAGTCCTGTGCATATCTGAAGCCATCAATACCAATCTAAACAACATGTAGGGAGAGCGGGAGGGAGCGGGGCGGGGTCCTGAGGAAGCACCCCGAGTGCTGTGTGCACGCGCACGCTACTCTTGCTCGAAGTCTCTTTGTGATGCGTCATGACAATGCACCCATAAAAGTACATTTTTAAAAGAGGCCTTTGTGTGGAGACTTTTACCCTTAGATTTTCCACAGACCAGCGCTCACGTGGAAAAACAAACGTGAGCTCGTCAAAGGCACTTGGCCCATAGATTTGGACGGAAGCTTCAATGTGGGAGTCGGGAGAGTTTGGAAATTTAAATTAAATAAGTTAAATCATTCATTCATTCATTCATTCGTTCATTCATTCATTCATATCCTTCCCTATGTTTGACACAAGTGGTAGATGGCACGCCAAAAGGTACATTGCTATCTAAAAGTGACAAAGCCATTCTGACGCTCATTTCTGATCAACCAAAGAGATGACTTCCTGGATTATTTTGCTAATCTGGCCCAAGAAGACCCCACAACCATAGCACCTTCTCGTGTCTACCATGCCACCACTCCAAAAGCAATCCGAGGACAGCACATGACGGGTTTATCAGCCATGGTAGGATGACTAATGCCCCCAAAGAGGCCGCGTCCAGATCCCCTGAACCTGTGCCCGCTGTTTATATGGCAAAAGAGATTTTGCACATGAAAGTAAGTGAAGGATTTGGGGATGGGGAGATTATTCTGGGTTATCTGGGTGGGCCTACATGCAACCTCCAGTGGCCAAGAAGAAAGAGGCGGAGGGAGATTAAAGGCCAGCAGACGAGACGGGAAGACGAACAAAACACTCGAGTGCTGGCTGTGACGACGGAGGCAGAGGCCAGGAGGCAGGGCCTGCGAGGAACAGTGCTCCTGAAGCCAGGAAGGGACAGGACAGGACCTCTCTACCGAGCCTTCTAAGAAAGAAGGCCCTGCTCACACCTTGCCCGGCCAGCGGGACTGAGTACACACTGTGACTTTCAGAATTGGAAGAGAATAAACCTGCGCTGTTTGAAGCCACTAATGAGCTGTTATACAAGCCGGAGAAAAGAACACACCCACATTCAAACTGAACAAAGTGTTGGTCATCAAAATGATCTTCAAGTGAAAATGCTCAAAAAAAAACCCTAAATATATATCACAAGAGACACCTACCCACAACATATAAAGAATTCCTATGAAATAACCAGATAAACCCCTTATAAATAAAGTGGGCCAAAATGGGAAGGAGCATTTCATGAAGGAGTCTTGAATGTATAGAAAGGAAGTCAGTCTCAGTGCCAGCCATGGGTGGGCAGGTGGGCGTGGAAGCGAAAGCCACCAACCACCGTCGACTTCAAGTCACACCTGTCCCGTGTGTTGTATGTACAACAACTAGAACACATACACCCTGCGGAGGAGAGTGCATACTGTTACAAACACTTGGGAGTGTGACTTGATTCTCTCTAGGAAACCTGGATAAGACTACACTGTGTAACCCAACCATGTCACTCCCAGGGGTGGGGCACGTTGGAGAATACTCATACGTGTGTACCAGAAGCCCCATGTACTTTATCATGTCGTTACACAATACTATCCAGAAAATACTGGAAACAATCCAAAGGTCTGCCAATACTAAAATAGATAAATATGCTATGGTCTGGTGCCCTTATTTTTTGTACTGGGGATTGAGTCTAGGGGTGTTCTACCTCCCAGGGGCTACACCCCAGCCCAATTTAATTTTTTTTTAATTTTGCAACAGGGTCTCACTAAGTTGCTGAGGACCTCACTAAATTGCTGAGGCTGGCCTCAAACCTGGGATCCCCCTTGTCTCAGCCTCCCAAGTGCTAGAATCGCAGGCATGCACCATCATGCCCAGAGATACGGTACCTTTATACCAGGAAAGTGGATGATCTGTAGTTAAACACATCAACATGGTTGAACTTCAAAAGCAATATTGAATGAAAATAGCAAGTACTAGGAAAACACACACGGTATGGTTCTAATGTTAAAATGTGCAAAAACAGGAAAGCCCGCTTCTCTGGCGCCATCTGTTCCGGCACCGATTCGCGCTCCTCCGGCTGTCGCCCTGAGTCACCGTGGGCACGCCTCCAGCCACCTGCTCTCTGCTCTAGCGGTTCACATGTGCAGTCTTACAACACAGCAGACACTGGCAGCGAAGACCAGAGTCTGAACTTGACCAAGATTTGCAAGACAGTGAAGAAACAGGAGAAGAAACTGGTGAAGAAACCAACAGGGGACGTGAGTCGTGCTGCCCTTCCCCCGGGGCGGTCCCGAGGACACACCAACAGGACACGTCGGAGGATCGCCTCGGGTAGTTAAACGATGATCGAATGCCCTGCAACACCGTCAAGTCACAGACAGAAGTTCTAGAAGGAGCTTCCGTGCTCTCGAAAGAAGCATGCTGTTCTCTGTCATCTCTATCTGACATGACTGGAGACCATGAGCACCAGTTACGCGCCTACAGAAGAAAAGTAGGAATGGAAACCGGGAAGGGAGGCGAAATCTCAGAGGGACTGAGAGAAGAGACTGCGACGCAAGATGAGAAAGAGGATAAAGAAGCAGGAGGCGGGAAGGAATTCCTGAAGTTTGTTCGACTGCGTGTCAGGATGCACGGGGAGGTGCTTGACGGATGGTGAGCCTGCCCTGAGCACTTGAAGGACCTAGCGTCAAGTCCTCCGTGGCTCAGCCTAGGAGTTTTATCTGAATGAGTAGTTCACATATGAAATGTTGGCAAAGAGAGGACGAGGTCGGGACCAGTGATCTCTCTCCTTCTGATGGACGAGAAACGATGAGCTGTGCACAGTGCCAGATAGATCAGGGAAAAAAGGAATCAAGGTCACTGGATTTTTGTTTTTATTTTTGTTTTTGTTTTGTTTGTGGTACTGGGGACTGAACCCAGAGGCATTCTACTTCCAAGCTATAACCCCCTACACCCTTTTATTTTTTTGTTTTGGAAACAGGGTCTCACTAGGTTGCTGAGAGTCTTGCTAAGTTGTAGAGGCTGATCTCAAACCCACGATCTTCCTGTCCCAGCCTCCCAAGTAATAGTATTAGAAGGCATTAGCCACCACACCTGACTTCAACAGGTCACTCTGGAAACCATTAAGCATCAACAGGAATACAAGGGACATGGGGCAGTTTGCACAGTGACTAAAAAATGTCCTTCCTGCAGACTTGAAAACTAGCCACTCTGTATGCGATCATGCAATCCGACCTTCCCCGCTACACTTGACTGGAGAAGCTGTGGAAGACAAGGCTGAGAGGAGGAAAAGAGGAGGATAAAGGGGAAGGAGGGATGAGAAAAACTACCCGGATGATGACTCAAAGAAGGGCCACAGCCCGGCAGCCCGCCCACCTTCTGCTTCCCTGGGAAAGATGGATTCCTGCCACCCTTCCACCTCGGCGTGTCCTGGCTGCGTGCCAAAGTGGGTAGCACTGCTTCATGAACCACCTCAAAGATACGCTACGTGAATGCCGGCGAATCTCATGAAATGTTTCTCAGTCTCATTAAGAACTCACAATCTGGGGGCTACTGGTGCTGCGGGGGCACTACTGAGCATCACAGTCACACCAGACTTGGTAATTTGACGAGAAGCAAAGGTTAAGAAACTCTGTTCTGGACCTGGGCAGGAAACACACTTGCAGAACTCCGGGTGGCTGCTTTCCTACAGCCAGGGGGCTGAAGAATTGCAAAAGGTCCGAAGGTGTTTTTCGGACACTTTAGAGGCCCCTAGTGTAGTAAATGCTTCAGAAATCACGGGACAAAAGCAGAAACAAGACCATTTGGAGGAGAACCCAAGTGCCACTAAGTTTGAGACAATAGAACATTAAAAATGTTGCAGGCTAATTACTATGAATTGGGTGGATGCACCTTTTTGACAATGAGCACAGACTTATAATTGCCTTATAATCTGAGGATGATCTAGAGGTTCCAATTCCTAATAAAATTACTCTGAGTCCATTTTTAGAGGGGATGACAGAGCTTCCTTGTTAAAAAAATTTAGTATCAAGGAATACTTAATTGGAAGGATTCCAATGAGCACTTCTTGAAACAGAAGACACATTTCATTTTGTCTGTTTCTTAAGTCAAATCCAAATTTTATTGAGGATTTCAGATGACATATTTCCTATTTTTGGAGTGCACACATCTCGTTATGTGTGGAGCACTACCAAATCCGTGCCTGAGATGGTAACTAACCATGAGAAGTCCTTTAGCAATAAGGATAGTTTCTTCTGCTTTTTTTTATATAATAATTGTGGTGGCTTTATTAAAATTCTGTGGTTTTTTTTCATAACCATAGCTCCTCTACACACAGCTTGTTTTGAGCTTTATTTTTTTCCTAAAGACAGAATCCCATTTTTAATGAACCTAAAGACATAAGCAAAAGCATTCTTTTTTATATTGCTGTAACAAACAGCTATTGCCGAAGTAGAGCGGTAGATCGTTTTTCGTCTTACTATACAAGGGGACGTGGTGTGCAGAGGAATTGTTTTCTTCATAAAACCGGAGCTCCAAGGGGTGTCAGCTTTCGTCAACGCCACTTCCCCACTTCCAGAAGGGTTGGACTGCGCTCCAAACATAGGAAATATGTCATCTGAAATCCTCAATAAAACTTGGATTTGACTTAAGAAACAGACCAAATGAAACCCTAGATTTTTAAGAGTTTTACTTCATGGAGGAAAGCTGGGCGATCATTACCTCAAAACGCTGGCTACAGATTGACTGCGTAAGGAAGAGCGGATGGCGGGACCAGGAGAAGCCAGGGACATGTCACTGTACAACTACCGGCACGGCTCTCCTCTGGACTTGAGTGGCCGCTGCCCTTCGACTGTGGCTACGTTATATACACTTTTGCACGTAAATGATATTCACCATGTAAGGCTTTAATCTTTGGATGGCGTGTAGCACAGTGGTAGAGTGCTTGCCTAGCACGCACAAGGGCCTGGGTTGGATCCCAGCACTAAAAATAAATAAGTAGAAGTTTTATCTACAAAAGCTCGATGATACAACTCACCAGAACTATTAGAGTAGGAAATTATTATCACTTCTAATTTCCCCCTCTGCATTTTAATTGTTCACTGTTAATTGTTCACTGGTCTTACGACTTACTACGTGTCACATCACACACAACATGTGTACATTGATATCACTTAAAATATGTTAACTGAGACACATTAAAAGGGTTTCTCATATAGATAGATAATTTTAATTTACTTAAAAGGTAAATATAGGGGCTGGGGGCATAGCACATTGGTAGAGTGCTTGCTTAGTACCTGTGAAGCTCTGGGTTCAAGAACCCAGAAATGCAAAAAGAAAGAAAAATAAAATAAAAAAGGAAACAGAAAGAAAGAAAGGAAGGAAGCCAAGCTCAGAGGCACAAATATATAATCCCAGCTACCTAGGAGGCTAAGGCAGGAGGATCACAAGATTGAGGCGAGTGTGGGCAGCTTAGCAAGACCCCATCTCAAAATATAAAATAAAATGGGGTAGGGATGTAGCTCAGCGGTAGAGTGCCCATGGGTTTAAGTCGCAGCACTACAAAAATAAATAAATACTTTTTAAGATTAAAAAATGTGAATCTGAAAATATGTAGTCTTCAATGTCTTTAGATAATTTACTGTTTTTATATATTTAGCTATTTATAGTTCCCCAAACACTTGGCCCTTTAGTACATACCAGATTTCAAAATTCCCCAAAATAAGATTAAAAACTACACATTCCAACATCTAAAACACTTTCAGAGGAAACCCTGATAAGACTTGGGATTTAAACTGTTCTTTATTTTTCTCAGTACACCAAGAGTCACCAGCTACTGACTCTCTTTCCGAGAAATAGTTCCTAAGATGAGTTGCAGCTGTGATCCTGTCGTCCTTGCGGTTAATAACACCCCAGGGATGAGAGGATTCAGAGAGAGAGATTTAGCAACTAAAACGTGTAGGACTTTGTAACCCAACAGCTGCACCTTTAGGAGAAAAATAAATAAATAAATATATAAAAGATAAGGTCTGTCTTCAAGTTCCAGAATGTTCTGATTGGGGTTTTTCAGGGGGCGTGGGGGAGGAAGGGAGGAGATGACTCTGACTGTCCATAAATCCGGCTCTGAGGCCAGCTCTCAGGCAGTAGATAATTTTCCACTAAACACCCTGAAGGAAGTAGGACGAAAATGTGGAGAGTTGGCTGGAGTGTGTTAAAGATACTCTAAGTGTTTGATGGAAGGACCGGGGAGTACGTGCCTGGTTGTCTTTTCCCATTCAGTTTCCTGGGAAATATGGTAAAAAATGCAGATGCCTGAGCCTTACCTCTAACCTCCTGCATCAGAACTTCTGGAGGGGCTCCCCAAGACAAAGCCAGGCTATGTCAATGTGCAAACATAAGACTACTCGGGCCTGAAGGCCTGGGTGGGATTGCATTTGTCTTTTTCAGTGTTAACTTTATGGCCAATAAGCCAGGCATGGTGGTGCACGCCTGGAATCCCAGTACTTGGGAGGCTGAGACAGAAGGAGCGCAGGTTTGAGGCCAGCCTCAGCAACTTAGTGAGACCCTGTTTCAAAATATAAAGAGCTGAGAGTGTAGCTGCGAGGTAGAATACCCCTGTGTTCAATCCCTGGTACCGCACTCACACACACAAAATGTAGGGCCAATATGCATCAGTATGGACATTAAGATAGTGTGTGTCATGTGTAAAGAATTTTCTAGGCTGGGCGTGGTGGCGCATGCTTGTAATCCCAGTACTTGGGAGGCTGAGACAAGAGGATCTAGGTTCATGGCCAGCCTCAGCTACTTAGTTAGGCCCTCGGCAACTTAGTAAGACCCTGTTTCAAAATAAAGAATAAAAAATAGGGCTGGGGGTGTAGCTTGGAGGTAGAATGCCTCTAAGTTCAATCCCCAGTACAGCAATAAAAAAAAAGAATTTTCTGTTCCCTTCTCCCTTACATCCAGAGTGCCAAATGTAGCTCAATGGTAGTGCGCAAGGTCCTGTGTTCAATCCCCCAGTATTGCAAAACCAATGCCAAATATCATAGCCAATATTCAATAAATATTTCTTGAAGACCACCATAAAAATAACATTAAGAGGATCATGCTATCATATGTCAAATATTATTTTGGTATAAAAACCTAGCATTCATTACTTATGAGAAATTTTACGTAAATCATACCAATTTACCCAAATCTAAAAACGTAGAAAATCTATGTTTCTGCTTTTGAAATGTTTCAGTTCTGAATCTGGGATTTTAACATCTGAAGAACTTAATGAAACAAACAAAAAAAGATGGCTTTGGAAACCGCACTTGCTGTTGAAGAAAGAAGTGGTGGTGCAGGAGGGGAGGCCAGAGACCCAGGAGTGTGCCCCCGGCTCAGCTTCTCTGGGAGCGGGGCTCAGGGAGCGGAAGCAGAGGAAAGACTGCGCTGGGCCAGGGCTTCTCCCCATTGGCTATATGTTAGACTCACCTGGAGAGCTCTGTTGTTGTTGGTGGTGGTGGTGGTGGTTTTTTTGGGGTTTGGTTTGGTTTGGTTTGGGTTTGGGGGAGGCACTGAGGATTGAACCTAGGGGTATCCTCCCTCTACACCCCCAGTCCTCTTTGTTTTGTATTTTAAAACAGGGTCTCTCTAAGTTGCTGAGGTTCTCGCTAAGTTGCTGAGGGTCTCGCTAAGTTGCCGAGGGTCTCCCTAAGTTGCTGAGGCTGGCCTCAAACCTGTGATCCCTGTCTCAGCCTCCCAAGTACTGGGATTACAGGCGTGTGCCACTGTGCGCAGCTACCTGTGGAGCTCTTGACAAAAATAAACACATACCAATGTCCAGGCCCTTCCTAATTTTAATTGATTTGGGATGATACTTAGAATAGGTCATATTTTACAACTCCAAAGGAGATTCGTGTAGGCAGACAGGGTTGAAAAACACTTGTAGACAAATTAAAAACTACACTGACCCCGGCCCTGAATGTGTACTATGAAATCCTACAGATTCCAAATAGTTCAAGTAGCAGGCTGCTGTCCAGAGCTGTTAAATCCACCTCCAGGACAAAGCCTGCATTGTTCTAAGAGGCAGTCCACATTAGCTTTTCAGGAATTTGGACTTTGCAATCAGATGGTTCTAGGTTCAAATCTCTAAGAACAGGAGTCATTCCTGAGGCCAGAGAAGGACCCTAGGACCGTCCCCCGCCACCACCAAATAGGGGCCGAGCTCAGCCACCACAGACACCTTGTTCCTTCTTTCCCACTGAACTCAGATACAGCCTCAGAGTCCTTCTTAACACAGCCTTCCAGCTCAAGAAGCATTCACACTCAGCAAGATGAAACCTATTTTCCAGCCCTACTTTAAAAACTCCTACTTTGTGAATGGAATTCCATCAGCAAAATTATCTCTTCCATCGGGGCAAAGTTTTGAGAGATTGAAAAAACTCTTTCAAAATTAATAATGAATGATATTCAACGACTATTACTATGCAAGTTGGAATAAAAACAATCTGAGTTTTGTTAATATGTGTGGTAGGAATAAAACACACCAGAAAAGAGGTTAAATTCAAGATATGATTTTCATGAAGAGGCGAAGACGCGAAAAAAACTCAGAAAACAGAGACAGAATTTCCCAAAGTTCTTATGAGCAGAAAATGTTACCTGGCATTCCCTGGACGTCCACGCAGGTGGTTCCGCCCAGAGACCCCTATTCTGCTGCCTACACCCTGCACCCTGCCCTCTCGCTTCAGAACCAGATGCTATTTATCACAGCACTGCTAAGCTGCATTCAATACCTCGCTCTGACTTTGCTTCCTAAGTAATTTAGGATTTCCCTAATTCTCCTTTTAGACGTCCTCAAAATTCTATATTCTGCCCAAATGCATTATGCTTTTCTAGACATTGTTATGCAATGTCTTTTATTCTTATGTAATTATTTATTTATGTATGTATTTATTTATTTACTTTGCGGTACTGGGGATTGAACCCAGGGGCATTCCACCTCCGAGCTACACCCCCAGCCCTATTTTTTTATTCTTTATTTTGAAACAGGGTCTCACTAAGTTGTGGAGGGCCTCACTAAGTAGCTGAAGCTGGACATAAACCCATATCCTCCTGTCTCAGCCTCCCAAGTACTGGGATTACAAGTGTACACCACCACACCCGGCTCATGCGATGACTTTTAAATTAAGAATATAAACACACCTCTGGTTACTGGAAAGGAATTCATGGTGCTTATAAACTGAAATAATTCCTCAGTAGTTATTATCAACAATATAGACTTTAATTGATCAAATCCAGAAAAGCCTGTTTCTGCAGAGATCTAGTTAAGGAACGTAATTCTGAAGGCGAAGAAGAAACCGATTAAGGGGTGAGAGATGAGGGACAAGAGACCACGTGAGTGGGAGATGGCTGGGGTGGCCTTAATCTGCAGGCACAGAGAGAGGACTTGACAGATACAAAACCTGGAGGATGTCACAAGACGAACGGAATGACGTTCAGAAGGCAGACGGAGGGATCTTGGGTGGCGGCACCTCCAGAGAACAGACCTTAGAAAAGCCGGGAAAATCTAAAACTGAAGAGTTAAAGATTGGCGTGGATGCCTTCCCATGTTCAACATGAACAAAGATGGTTCCCAACTCTACCAAAGCCTAAAAAAGAATTGTGGTATTTTTCCTGATTGATAACGATGTTGGACATTTTTTCTTATATTTATTGGCCATTTGTATGTTTTTCTTTTGCAAAGTATCTGTTCAGTTCGATTGCCCATTTGGGGTCAGGTTATTTATTTATTTATTTGCTGTTAAGTGTTCTTAAGTTCTTTGTATATTCTAGATATTCGTCCTCTATCAGAGGAGTAGCTAAGTGTCCATCAAAAGATGAATGGATAAAGAAAATGTGGTTTATACACACAATGGACTTTTACTCAGTCATAAAGAATAAAATTATAACACTTTCAGGAAAATAGATGGAAATAGAGTGTATTACGCTAAGTGACATCAGCCAGTCTCAGAAAGTCATACATTTTTGTCTCATATGTAGAAGCTAGAGAGTAAATAGGAAACAAAAGTGACTTGGATAAATAAGGAAAGAGGCCAGTAGAATAATGGAAGGAAACCAGGGGATGGTGGTGCACGCCTGTAATCTTAGTACTTAGGAGGATGAGACAGGAGGATCACAGACTCGAGGACAGCCTTAGCAAGTAGTGAGACTCTCATCAACCTAGCAAGACCATGTTTCAAAATAAAAATAAATAGGACTGGGGGGGGGTGGCTCAGAGGTAGATGGATGCCCTTGGGTTCCATCCCTAGTCTCACACACACACACACACACACACACACACACACACACACACAAGTACTGGAAGGAGATTGGGAGAGGGGTTTGGGAAGGGGGAAACGAGACTCCATGAAGTAAACAGTTCAAATAATGCTCTGCCCATATATGAAGCTATCAGTACCGATCTCATTAAATGTTCAGGGAGAAAAGAGTGGGGGTGGGAAACAAGAAAGGGAGTGCTCCGTGCATGTGTGAATGTGTCACACTGAACTTCACCATGATGTTGTTACAATGCGCCCATAAGAGTATGTCTGAAAAATGTCATGGTAATGGCGGTGCGTAATCTGTTTGGCATCCAATTTCCTAGGCTTCGCGATTCATGAGCTCAAGCCTGCCTTCGCTGGCTTCTGCAATAGAGGAGAGACCGTGGGCTCGGAGCTCAGAACTTCCCTTCTCAGTGCAGAGTGGAAAGCGAGGACTCGGATAAGCAGACCGCGTTAAGGGGGCACGCTTAGTGACAGAACGAGCGGCTGCCTCATGATGTTCAAAAGAGCCATTTCGTAACCTCTGGAGTCACTTAACAAAATAACCACTACCCAAAAAACATCTGAACCTTGGAGTGTCTGCTCAGGGGTTCTTCCAACCTGTGCAGAGAAGTCTACAAATCTAATGCCAATGATGCTATTTGCCGATCTGCCAGTAACAACAAGGAGCTATCAACAAACACATCTTAAGCTCTCGCTCTGAATTCCTCTCCACAGCAGTTAGGTGGAAAGTCACACCAACAGCAGCGAAATCACTCCTTGAGGCCCGGAATGCGCAAGGCTGCGTGATGCTGGAACAGGAGGTGCAGAGATAATCAGTAGAATCTGAAAGACCACGCAGGCCTGCAATGTGAATCGTCTCTTGCGTCTTGACATGACCGCAAGTAGAGAGAATTTGCTGGAATTCTGATGCCCTGCAGGGCAACCTGTCTTATCATTTCATTTTATTTTTACAATTGTCTGTATAGGTTCTGCATTGTTGGAGCAATTTTACACACAAGAAAATGAGATCCAGAGAGACTGAACAGCTCTTCAAGACCGGACACTCTTGCTCCAGACAAAGGCCTCGTGATAATAAGCAACAGATTCAAAGGCCAAACATACAATATGCAAAATGCTATTACAATGAAAGAAAGCGCATCCTGAGACCGCTAGCGTATAACAGGGAATATTCAGAAATCAATTGCAAATGGAAGAATAGCCATACCAAATGTATGAATTCAATCCTGGGAGAACAATGTTGCTATTTTAAAACTTAAACAATGCACATTACTTTGCATGAGCATAAAGGATAAAAAATTCCCAAAGCTGTCTACAAAAGCTGGAGTGGATATTAGTGTAAATAAGTGTTTCGAGAAATATCCTTAGCCATTGACCAACATCCCACTGTTGAGCTCAAATATTCAGATTAAAGTGAGCACCTCAAACTATGTGAGGATAAAAATCAAAGTTCAGTAAAAGATGTCAGAGAAATGTATTCAATGTGGTAAGAGAGTCTTACATACTTGGAAAAAATTAAAAATGAGAGATTTTTAAAAATACTTTTTTTTTGGCGGTACCGGGGATTGAACCCAGGGGTATTCGACCTCCGGGCTACACCCCCAGCCCTACTTTTTATTCTTTATTTTAAAAACAGTGTCTCACTAAGTTGCGGAGGACCTCACTAAGTAGCTGAGGCTGGCCTTGAACCCGGATCCTCCTGTTTCAGCCTCCCAAGGACTGGGATTACAACAAGTGTGCACCACCACGCCCAGCTTAAAAATACTTTTATATAATCAAGAGTAGCAATCCATTTTTTAGAAATCATTTAATGCTGGAACATCTAGGCAAAGAGTACCAGGCACGAATTCCTCTATCATCTCTATCATCCTGAACTTCATCAAGATGCACGATTACAATGCACTGATAAAAATGAATGAATGAATGAATGAATAAATAAATAAATTTTTAAAAAAGAATATAGGAAAAGAGTCTGCAAAGCTTTGCAGGCCTGGAAGTATTTACTTTACCATTTTAAAATTGGTTGGCTTAGCCTACCTTCTTTTGTTATTGTTTTGTTTGTTTACTTTGTTTTGATACTGGGGATCGAACACAGGGGCATTCTATCTCTGAGCTACACCCCCAGCCCTTTTTTATTTTCAAACAGGGTCTCATTAAGGTGCTGAGGGTCTCTCTAAGTTGCTGAGGCTGGCCTTGAACCTGCAATCCTCCATCTCAATCTCCCAAGTACTGGCATTACAGGTGTGCACCACCAGGCACTGGCTGGACTAAGTCATCTTAATATTCCGATTGGATTTGCTCAGAACAACTATGCTACACGAGAGCTAAAAACACAAAAATGCATAAAGTGGCCTTTTATAGGAGACACTGTAAAATATTTTGGTATTAAAACTATTTATTTAAGGGTACAGTGAAAATAAAGCATTTGCATGCATTCGCTGCATCACATTATAATCACTAAACAATAGCTCAGCGCAGGTAGACATCCGCCAGGAGGAACCTTTTCCTCTCATCCGCTACCTCTGCATCTTATCCAGACAGGCAGAGGACTCTTCATGGGTAGAGTATTTCTGGTTTGTATGTTTTATAAACGTGTTTGTTGGGGCTGGGGCTATAGCTTAATGGTGGAGCAGGTGCATAACACGAAGCCCTGGGTTCAATCCCCAGCACCCCCAAGATGAAAACTAACAAAACAAAAAAGACCCTTATCTGTTCCAATAACAAACAACAGTTCCCCCGGTGGACCGTCGTTGTCCCCGCAGCGTGTCTGTGCTTCACCGAAGTGTCCTGTGTCCTCATGCGACTTCCAGGCCCGGGACAGTTTCCACGTTGCGCAACACCCTCCAGTGTGCTGGACAGAGGCTGGGCTGGGGACTCGCAGGGACTGTTTGGAAAGATGTCTAAGGAACGTGCTTTTCAAGAGTCAGAAGAGAGGAAAATAAACGGGCCACAAGGTCGGGGTTTAACCTTCTGCCATAGTTCACGGGCTGTCCACACTCGGGCCTGGCCTCCCCGCGCCTCACCCGGCTTCTTATTGATCCAAGTGGCAAGTAGGGAGATGGGAGACGGGGGACAGTTTTTGGCACAAATCTGTATTATTTATAATGCTTCCCTCTTCTGGAACATTCTTTTAAATATAGTCTCTCGAGTTCTAAGAAGTAGGAACTGTTTGTCCCATCTCCTTTCCCCGTTTTATCCCATCCCTAGGACTTTCAACTTTTTATTTTCTAGCCTATTCAGGACATGCAACCACTTTGAGAAATGTTTAAATAAAAGTAGCTGAGATTTTTTTTTTAACATTCTAGAACACACAACTCTTAGCTGAAGTAGTTGGTACACTATGAGAGTTATGAGCATGGTTATCTAACAATTTGATACGAACTAATATGAGCTTAATCTGAACTAATAAGATCTAATAATGTCGACTTAATAAGAGCAACTCTGCTCTTGGGATATATATACACCACTGGAAATCAGAACCTGACATGCTGGCCCGGAGACAGTGGTGTGACAGAGGGACCTCCAGGTTCACAAACTTTCACCCACACAGAGGAAGGTCGGATGAACTAAACTCACCCAGAATTCTCACGAGCAATTTGTAGCTCCAAGTCTCTCAAAATAAAATGAAATAAAATATATAGGGTAGCCTGAAACTAAAAGACAGAAGTAAACAATCATGCACAATGGCTAAGCTTCTAACTTGGTTTTCAGGATTCTTGTATATTCTCCTGTTATTAACTGCTTCTTAATTCATAACTCTGAGATCCGCTGGGTGCCATTTGGTTGGTTCATAACATAGTAGTGAGCGTTCCTCCTCCTACATTTTGTTTCTTCTGTGTCAGGTACAGTTTAATGGTAGTTGGTTATGCCTGGAGAGCTTTGCATAAATCATGTCAAAGGCCAAAACTTATTCACATGAAAAAACTAGAGTCTGTGACCACAGGCTTCCTCCCATTCAACACAACCACAGTCATCCACCGTCTTCAGAAAAAAAAGTTGCATCTCACATTAACCTAGTCATAAAACAAAGGTAGGGTTTGAAGGAAGCCATATACAGCCTATGGGAAGACATCTTCATAAACATCCAGAATAAAGTCATATATACACACAGAGAGAGAGAGAGAGAGAGAGAGAGTGAGTGTGTGTGTGTGTGTGTGTGTGTGTGTGTATACATACATATGATGGGTCTATGGAATGCCACTGTGACCATCACGAAGTGCCTATGAGAGAATTCTGATTAAAATTAGTTGACCAATAGACAAAATGATGATATACTCGATATCATAGTTACAGGTTCAAAAGCAACTCCTGGAAGAGCTAGGCAGATATGGGTTTAATCATCGGCAGTGGACCCTGTTAAGGGCATGTGTTGGTTTCTGAATGCATATAAGCCCCATATTGAATGGGACATACTAAATTTGTGGATCTCTTGAAATACTATTTCAGATATCTCAGGCCCATTTTATTGCATGATTATGCAATTCTATCTGAGTGTTTTTAATAGAATGCTGATAAGGCCAATGAAATTTTCCATCACTGCAACCCAACGAATACAGAGCACAGGTCTTAGGAGGAAAGTTCCCCCTCCCAGAGCAGCGCCCTCTAGTGGCGAGGGCAGAACCATCAGCGATTCTGGTATCAAATGAACAAGGAACAGTGCTATCAGGAGGCAATTTACCATGATCAACCCGGACCAGGAAGGAAAATTTTAAATAGCTCTGCTTTTCAGGAGAAAGACTCAACCCAGGTGAAAAAAAATAAAACTATAAAAATATGTATATACCACATATTGTATGGTCTGTATTTTGTAAAATCAAAAAGATTGTAACAAGAACTACACACACACAATACACACTGGCACAGAGTCACATACAAAAGATGGAAGGAACTAGAATATCAAGAATAAAAATTCAGCCAGGCACTTATTTCTGTGTAATCCCAGTACTTGGGAGGCTGAGACAGGAGGATCGCAGGATCAGGACCCATGTGCAGTAACTTAGCCAAACGATGTCAGAATTTTAAAAAAATTAATGCAAATGTCTGGGGTGTAGCTCAGTAGTAGAGTTCCCCTGGGTTAAGCATGATTTTTTTTGTATTTGCTTTGTGGTACTGGGGATGGAACTCAGGGGCCTTCTACTTCCCGGCTAAACCTCCAGATCTATTTTTTATTCTTTATTTTGAAACAGGGTCCCACTAAGTTGCAGAGGGTCTCACTAAGTTGCTGAGGCTGGTTTTGAACCTGCAATCCTCCTGTCTCAGCCTCCCAAGTACTGGGATTACAAGCGTGTGCCACCATACCTGGCCAGCATGATATTTTGTTTCCTTCTTGATGACTTTCTGAATTTTCTTCAGAGAGTACATGCCACTTTTATGATCAGAAAACACGATATTTCAAAATACTTTATGAGAATACTGCAACAGACACGAAGCCCGAGTTTAAAGTCAGCACCCTCCCAGGCTACACGGTGTCCCCACTTCTGACCCCCCATCCTTGCAGATCTGGAAAGAATGTTCGCTGTCGGGAACCATTCCCTTCTCTGAGTTGCATAAACAGTCTGGCAAGGTGAGGATTTTGCCAAGTGTTGCCGATTTTGTTGATTGTGGCTGTAACAACAGAGGGAGGCTCACGGAGGGATGAGTTGACTGCTCCTTGACCCGGGAAGGAGGAGGGGTGCTGCGTGAGAGCACTATGTTTGTCTGCTTGTTGGTATTAATATTATATACATCTGGTGCTATGTGGTTAAGGTTGGTATTGTGTACATCTGATGCTCTGAAAGTGTATATAAGGTCCGAGCAAAATAAAGACGCTACGGCAGTTTTGACTGACTGTCCTCCCGAGAATACGGCAGCATAGACTGACCGTTGCATGGCAGCATAGACTGACTGTCCTCCCAATAAGGCTCCAGTATTGACTGAGAGTCCTCCCGAAAAGGCTATGGTATTGACCGCAGTCCTCTTGAAGCTCTCTTTTGTCTTTCCTCTCTTGTCTCTTGTCTTTATGCTACTCCTTGACTTTCTTCTTGTCTTTTCTCAATCCTCACTCCCCGTTTCAGGAACAGTTCGAACCCTTCGACTCTGCCGGCTCCAGCAGTTCACCCAGATAGAAATGAAATGCTGCCTCTCCATCTGTATATGTATCATCATCTTAGTTGATTCTTCATCTTGGAATAAACTACAATGTGTTTGGCTCTATGAGCTATATCATTAAGATAAGATTTGATTGAATATCAAATAATGAGGATAGCACATTTATGTGGAGGTGTAAATTCAAAATACAGATCACTTACAAATTTGCTTAATACTACCAGTAGTACATTGAGGGAGAACAGGAAAAGGTAGTGATTCTCATTGGAAAGAGGAAGAGGTGGAGATTTGGTGAGATCAAAAATCCAGGTCGGGCGTGGTGGCGCACGCTTGTAATCCCAGTACTTTGGGAGGCCGAGACCGGAGGATCCGGGTTCACGGCCAGCCTCAGCTCGCTCGCTCTCTCTCTCTCTCTCTCTCTCTTTCTCTCTCTCTCTCTCTCTCCCCCTCCCTGTCTCTCTCCCTCTCTCTTTCTCTCTCTCTCTCTCTCTCTCTCTCTCTCTCTCT